>JAODLC010000065.1:9772972-9784516 GCA_026781145.1 Hippopotamyrus pictus | reverse complement strand
TGACCCTGATTAAGATAAATAGTTGGGTGGATGGATCTTAGCACTATTTAATCAGCAAAGCAGTACAACTTCAGAGTGCTAATGGGGGATAGCAGAGGCTTGAATACTATTTTTCACAAAATGCAACATGCCTATTTAGACTGACAAAAAATATATGACGCTTATATACTAAAAAGGGTAAAAAGAAAAGAATGCATACTGTATGGCATACAAATGAAGGTCAAGAAGGACAGAATGTAGGGTCTGCCCGGCAAAATGGATCCTCTGCTTTTATAACTGATTCTGGAGTCACCTGGCCATCTGACTGTCAGCAGCTCACTGTTATGCCACGGTATCCATTTCTAGTAAACTCAGGAATTGTTGGGCAGAGGGCTTGCCAGCTGGATGGGCTGGTTCAGCGTGGAACCTGAATTGTCTGTGTTCCATATTGAATAGAAAATAAAATGCGTTGCCCAAAGCTCCATTCATTTATCTATTACACAATCATAGAGCATTTAATTTATAAAAACATCTTTAATGCATGTCTCCTTCTATCATATGAAAAACAAGCTGTACTGTATATAATAATAAACACTATTCAAAAAAGGGAATTAAAAGGGATATCCATAACATGGCCTATAATAGGCTGCTACCCTGTCTTTGGTTATTCCCTGCCTAGAACCTCTAGTTTCCAAGATAGGCTCCTGTGACCTTGCTTAGAACAAATGAGTATGGAAAATGGGCAGATGGATGGATCCGTAACATAGCAGAAGAGCAAACTCAATGTGTAAAGCTGTCTTTCCCAGGCAGACTGTAATTTCAGTATTAAATATGTTAAATAGGGCTCCCTTATCTAGGTCTGGTCAGCAGCCTAAGTACCTTTTATGTAAACATTACGAGCGTGGCTCAGATGATCAAACCAAAGTCAGTTACACAGCCATATTCCCACATTCCAAAGGCATATGAGTTAGGGTCTTCAAATTACCATCTGCATGTAGTCTATGACAGGTCAGCATCCTGTGCCGGGTCTATTCTCTCTTCTTTGGTGGGATAGATTCCAAGCATATGATTCAAAACATGCAAAAAACAAATAAAACAACTATCCATTCTGGGAAAACAATGACAGAAAGCATCTTCCACAGCATCCCCTCCCAGGATTTACTTTCAAGCCTCCAAATCTCTCTATATCTCTTTCCAGAATCAGCTGAATCAGAAAGATCTATTTTAAGCTCCATGTCTGACTTATATAATTATTTTCAAGTGCTGGAATGTTGCTACTAGAGCCCCCCAAAACTGTGTGCGACTCACTTCATTTTTTCATGGAAATCCATCACACCCACTGCCCTGTACAAGGCTGATAACCTGGCAAAACCTTACACCTTACGTTGAAATAAAGTGACAAGCTGAACTATACCATGCAGTAAGAAGTAGCCAGCTATTTTTGGAAAGAAGCTGTTACAGAGCCCTAAAAATGTACCTGCTATTCTAAAAGAGCTATTTTGACAGGCTGTTTCTTCATGGGCTGAGGTTTATAAATAGCCACTGAGTAGTTTGCCTACCTGCAATATAAAGGCAGTATCGTATCATCTATCATTTCCCATGTTCTAATTCCATCCTCCCTTCTTCAAGTGAAGACCAAAAAAAAGAGATCAATGAAACTGAACAATAAAGAATAATTAGGCTAAAACTGAAATATAATCTTAATCATGGTCCTTTTTTTAAGTGACTGGCCAGGCCCAATTTGCAACATTATTTTAATACCAGTCCTAGCTGGCGCCCCCTGTTTGTAGCTAAGTGAAACTGCCTGGCACTTGACCCACAGTGTGCGAGCGAATGAACAATATAGTTTATTTACTAAGATTTGCTTATTTAATACGCGTTTTATTATTTTGAAATAATACTAGTGTAAAATAGTATTAGCAAATAAATATAATAAAAGTTACAATTTTTCATGTCTTCTCCCTCCCCTTTCTACCCTTTGGGGAGCCTGGGCGCCCCCCCCCCCCCCCTTTCAATGAACGGCGCCCCTAGCATTGGCCTGTACTGTCTATGTCATGGCCAGTCCTGCACTATTATAATCTTACATTCCGATACTCAATATAACTCCAGATATGTTGACTAATGCAAAAACAGAAAAAACAGAAAATAGAATAGACAATGGAAGTAAAACAGAAAATTCTGTAACAGTTTTTACTTTACCTTAAATTTCTTTGCAAAGAATAAGTCCTTCAGAAGTCTAAAATGAAATTATAGATTATATATTAATTCCCTTAATTGCATATGTTTTCTGTTGGGTTCTCCCCTTTCTTATTGCAGTGCAAAGACGTAGGTGTGTCTGACCAGCAATGAACTAAAACCCCCCTCCTACCCAATGCTTTGAAATGTGTAGATTCCTTATGAATGACAGCGCACTGATCACAAGCGCGAAGTTAAGACGGATGGTCTTCTGTGATTCTTCTTCTCTGCTGGTTTTTCAAGGCAGAGGTACATGTCTATAAACATATTCAAAAGTAATAAAAAGTCATTTCAAAATTAAAGTGTGTACATCTTTTTGAAAATATTTTAAATCAAGGTCAATATTTTTTTAATAATTAAAATTACTTCCAATGTCTAAAGTTACTGAGGAGAAAGAAAAATTTAACTTTTTTCTCTTAAAGACAGGGTACACGATAGAAGATTACACCTAAAAAGGTAAAAAAAGGTTTGTGTTCCAGAATGGTTAATTGGAATTCCACTGAAAATCTGTGTGTTTCCTTAAAAATACCTCTCCATTGTTCTCTGTCTTACTTGATAGAGTTGGGGCCAATGTGCATGGAGCAATAAGATAAAATTCCATCCAGAAAGATATGTGCATGGTATTTTTTGCCTAATGCCCATCTGCTGCAATCGCTTCCAAAGATTATTTGCAAAGTATTGACTCCGAGGATGGTGATTACTTTTGTAAATTAGGCATTTTATTTTTAACAATCAAAATCTGGAACTGGGATTATTTCCAAATATCAAAACAAATGAATCCTAAATCAAATGGTGAAAAGCAGACAGCCACGCAAGACTACTGTTTAAACTGCTAGATCCATAGCCAAAGATACAGTATGTTAGCATATTGTTAAAAAAGTGTCATCTGCTGTGTGTTGAGATGAGATCTCAGATGCCAAGATAAAGGGAAAAAGTCCCTCTGGTAGTCTTGAAGATCAAGAGGAATTTAGTCTAATACCATTCTTAAGGGTACCTCAAAGTCAGTGCCTAAAGTAATTTTTTTTTATCCAAGCATGAACAAACGAATACTTATCCTGCAGCTACCATTCCCACTGTTTTGTACATTTCAGAATAAGGATAAAATTACTTAGCGTTTACTCCAATTTAGCTATCAATATCTATGGCTGGAGCAAGGAAATGTGTCTGTCTACACTAAGAGCAACTAAACACAAGCCATTTATCTGATTTCTGTAGGGTTTTAATGGTGTAACATGCAGTTAGACATTTAAACTGAATACCGTTAATAAAATACTATTTATGGACGAGTAAAAAAATATATAAACTACCCAAGGCCCATTGTGAGACTAAAAAAAGAGTTTGTATTTCAAATTGGATGGGTAATACCATGGATCTAATGTTGAATCCAAAGTTAACTGTTATAACTAATGAACTTGAACTTTTGTCCTCTTTCCGTCTAAGGTAAAGGTCAGGAAGGCTGCTTATTTTTCATAACATGCTGACTTGGCTGCTTGTTGGGGCAGACTCATGCGTGATGCGCTTATTCTGTTACGTTTGTACTGTCATATTTCATATACACTTCAGACATTTGAAATTCAGGTTCCAAATAATTAGGCTGAGTAATACTAGGAAGTTACTAGCTATAGGAGGATTTCACGCCACATTGCTTTGTCGTTGACTTCCATGTCTTTGCTATGATACATTTCTGCTTAGTAAAGTACAACAGGCAAAATATCAAATGATGATGTCAGTTTCAATATGCCATTACTACATAGTCTGATATATATATTGTGCAATTCATCCCAATAATTTTACTACAGTCATCTATGCAATTTAAATTATAGTGGCAATGTAAACATGATAGTCAAAGTAAATGAGCTTCTTACAGAGTGGCACATGTTCTAAACATCCTCTTTCCTAAGTGCTGAAGCATGATGAAGGTGGGAAAAAAAAATGTATCATCACAGCTATTCAGACATTTCAGTGGAATTATTGTGCCGATAAGAGATTATGGAACTCTGGAGCAGTGAATGTATACTCAATTCAGGAGGTTCCGGCCAACGTGCCAGCGAGTGAGGGGGCGCGTGGTCGGAATGGGCGGCTGAGGCAGACACAGGATTTCTGACAGACCTAATCTGTTTCGGGTCCAGCTGAGGAGACACTACAGCGGAACAGGCAAGCTGGATGAAGTAGCCAGACATTTAGTCTCCTCATTGACTGCTGAGGGAGGCTTTCCAACCCCGAGCCAGCTGGAGCCATTAGTGGAAGCCAGGCGTGCAGAATCAGAGGTGGAGTGGCTCGTGACAGCTGAAATCTTGATTGGTGGCCGCTGTCTGTGGTGCTGATCGAGGTAGGAAGCCACCTGTCTACTGTCGAGACTGGCAGTAGGTTCAGGAGGTGGAGGATTGTGACAATGTATATTCCACTACCCTCCTTTCTTTCAAAATAAATATCTCAAGTAATGTGATCAGAATTAATATCTCAAGTGGTGTTATTCATAGAGATAATCATAAGGATAAAAAAATAATAAAAAAAAAACAGGTATTATAGAATTTAACTAAATACATGTATCCCTAAACTCCATGTTATAAATCCTGAACTTAGAAAGATGCCCCAAGATATTCGGGCCTGGACAAACAACCTGGATAATGCATATAACCCGCTATCTGTATGCGCCTCAGAAATACCGAATTTATTTTTGAAGTACATGTGGATACACATTCGTTTGTGTTTCATTTCAGTGTTCAAAGGAAAGCGGAAAGTTCCGGAGTTACTGCATCTTCAGTAGAGCCCATGTTTGAAGATTCACTTGGTGCTCTACTTTCAGAGTTCAAAGGAAATTGAAAGTTTGAAAAATTATCGTGAGAAGTGCCATTTTCAAATAATTTATACATGTTATGTGGAAGAAGATTTTATGCAAATGAAATAAAAAATTGCAGCAAACCCGTGCATTACTTCTGAGTAGAATTTCTTTTAAGTAATGAAATTCTTTTAAACAAATTCTCATATAAAGTGATATATACAATATCAATACTTGAAAAGAATATAATAAAATCCAAGGTGGGAAATATATAATATAATTATGCAGAAGAACATGTTTTGACAAAATCAGACATGTTATTTTTTTCCACAGGGAAATTTCTGTAAACTCACATATAGTACTGTTTCTTTGCTAATGCCATCAAGATGATTTAGTGTTTTGTAAGATTGATTGGGAAGCCTGCATCGAATACCTTAAGTCATACCATGGTGTCAGTTTACAAAACATTAATCCATTTTCCTTCCCTGCTTATCCAGTACTGGGTTGTGCTGACAGGAGCAAAAGATTGGTGACAAAATCACAAGGCAGGAAATGTCGCTAGATCACAGGGTACACACTCACATGCCACGGGCAAATGAGAAACATCAGAGTTCCTCATATTTGAAAAATATGTTTTTGTTAGTGTATTAGATCCAGGGATTCCTCAAACAGAAATAGACCACAGGCCACTAATGTGTGATCACAAAAGTAAAGAGGTATGGACCAAGGGTTCTTGAATATTTGAATATAACATAAACCGGAAATGGAAATAGAGAAAAGAAATGCTGTGAAGTGGGTATATAAATAAATAAACAACACATATGAAATTTAAATTTATACAGAATAAGATGAATGACACTGGCAAATTCACTCCTGTTTTGTTGGCAGAAAAGAAGCAGATGGCTTAGGTACTGGGCAGGGAAGGGATGATCATTCAGGCAGAGGGCTTTGCTCTTCAGACTGGCATTTGAGATTGGCAAGGCGGTTGGATTTACATTTGGCACAAAAAAATCTAATTTTGTGAGAATGAGGCACAGGCGGAATCAATCAGCGTGACTAACTCTTGTCACAGAGGGGCTACAGATAGGTGAAGTCTTAGGAATCAGGTTCTGAATCTCTTACAATGCTTTGCTGTTCTGTTCCATTCTGGGACAATTTCCATTGAAGTGGGCACTCAACCAATGATTGGTACACAGGCACAAGCATTAATCTCAAAACTGGTTGGTCCTAGTTTATGTGCTGCAACCAATAAGAACCAGGCATCCTCTTCAGTGCCTGATGCACAGAATTGAAAACAACAGCAAGTGGGAGAACCCATATATATATGAGAAAAAGACACTATACCTAACTAGAAAGCAGTGATTAGACACAGCACAAAATTCTGTGTATATATAATATTATATACTAACACACGCTGTACATGTGTGTGTAGGACTTTGAATGTTTAACAATAAAACAGCATACATATGTCCTTTATGCAGACTGAGTACACTCTGTACTTGCACCTTATCCTGTTACATCACTGCCTCATTATCTAGTTATACACATTATCTGTGTAAAGACAAAGACAGACAAAGTACTGCTGGCTCCTGGATTTATTATGAATTTATGTTTGTAAACCAGAGACTGAGATTTAAAACAAATTAAACTGTTTATTTTAAACGTATGACAATCTTTGAGATTAATTTCATTTTTAAGATTTATGCAAAATTGAATATCTTTAAAAGATATAAATCTAAGAAGAAGCAGTCTCTACTGTTCTTCTTAATTCATCCGCATCATTCTCAAATTGATACCTTTTAATTGTATCTAATTCCAAAATACACAAACTGTGTTTTGCTTGAGGGTGAGCTTAATATAAGCTTTTCATCACTGTGATCGTCACCTTTCAGTTAGATACAGCTTAGGGGACATAAGCACATTTGAACCCAGATCCATCACGGCAGGGGCCCACAGCAAAATTCATGGGGGACCACCCCCCCCCATCGCATAGTGTGATCGATCCTCCACACCTGGATGGATGGATGGGTGGATGGATTAAAAGCACTGCACAAGCATTTTGGCCATTCACATACCTAGAATACAAAGTGATATGGAACTGCATATGTTATATGATTCACAAGTATCATTTGTATTATGCTGAAATGAGGGTCTAGAGTTCTAATTGTGTAGTTGTACTATATATATGAATTGTAATAGTGTTGTACAGAGCTGTGAAATACCCACATTTTATTTTCTTTCTCTTCTGGCATATTAACAATGAATATCACAAATGGTTCAAGCCAAAACTACCACCTGATAAATGGCGCGCAAGAAAATGAATAACATAAAAAAAAGATAATCATTTATTTAATAACGGAAGCAATATACCACCAAAGTGTCCTGTATGAATAAGTAATTGCCTCTGCATTGTCGATAATGGATTGTGCCAAAAGTAATTGCAAGTATTTATATAACTATTGACCGGGGCCACATACGTGGAGGATTTTTGGCCCACTTATCCAAGTAGAACTGCTTTTGTGCCGTGGTGTTTTGAGCTTAAATGACTTTTTTTGGGATCTTTAAATAAAACAATAATACAGTTTCATATGTTTCCAAGTATTGTAGGGGAGGAGTAAAGAATGATATATGTAAGAGTCAAAGTGAAGAATCCATAATGATAGGAAAGTTAATGTATAAGCATTTGTGTCTATTTACAATTTAATATAATTTTACACCATTATTTATTACTTGTAGGCTAAATAAAAGAACAAGACTGAAATGTGTCAGGGTCAGCGCTCGGCTGTCCTTGCCTTTCATGTCTCTTCCCTGTTCGGCCAGCAGGTGTTGCTGGCCATCCTGTTCCCTCCCCTGTCTTTGTGCTGAATCATTGTGTGTTTTCCCTGCTTTCCAGACAGCTGCATGGCTCAATGGGCTGAGCATGTGGCAAAAAGGGAAACTCTCTTAGTCATGGGCTCAACGCTGGTTTCATCTGTTTATTTGTAATTAATGGGTTTCTGTTCCCCTGTGGTTTTTCTAACCTGTCTCCCTTTGAAGGATTGCCCTGCTTACTGTATATTCTGTTCTTGTTTTGTTTTGTATTTCTGTTCCATGCTTGTTATCTTAGTGTTGCATTCCCAGTTAATGGTTATGTTGCCTAGTTCTGGTGTCTGTTTTCTTCCTTCATTTCTGTGTGTGTCAGTGTTAATTTGTTTCCCCTGTTGCTTGATTGTTGCCCCGTGCCTCTGATTGGTTAATTGATTATTGAGTAACATCTGTCCCTTGTTTGTCTTGCTTGCCTGTATGTGTCCACTCTGTTCTCTAGTCTGTCATTGTTCATGGTTCTGCGTGTTCTTTTCTGTTTCATAGTCCAGCTCCCGGGGATGCTCTGTTCCGCAGTTTTATCATTTGATGGATTCCTTAGTTGGTTCTTATTTTTCCCTGTTAGTATTTGACCCCTCATAGTCCCTTTAATTTGTGCCTTTCCATAGTGTGTTCTGTTTAATTCAATAAACCTTTGTCTGTGTTGGAACTACAAGTGGATCGTCACCTATTTTGCTGGCTGCGCCATGCCGCGCCACAACGAGATGTTGCAAAAGATGTTGAACTGAAAGTTGAAAAAGCAACGTAGGGGACTATTTGTTCGTGTGAAAGCTACCGGGAACTACTAAATGAAGAGTCTTTTAGTGAATAATATACTAATTTTCCAAGGCAATTTTACACTGGGCAATCCTAAACTTAC
Source organism: Hippopotamyrus pictus (assembly GCA_026781145.1). Lineage (NCBI taxonomy): Eukaryota > Metazoa > Chordata > Actinopteri > Osteoglossiformes > Mormyridae > Hippopotamyrus > Hippopotamyrus pictus. Next base: position 9,775,802 of record JAODLC010000065.1, on the reverse strand, counting down.
TTTGCATATATGTGTGCATGTATGTGTGTGGGGGGGGGGTCTATTTGGGGAAGGGGAGGTGGGTGACCACAGTATTACATATTCATTTGTTCCACCTGTTCCTTGTTCAAGGCATTTCAAATACATTAGTGTAATCTGTTCAATACCTAGAAACATGTCTATAAATCATCTAAATGCATTCATATTAATTCATGTTAGTTCATATTAACATAATTTCAGTTATGTTAACCGAAGAGAGTTAAAATAGCAATAAATTAACCCATCTGTCACTTTGACACCTTTTGTACTGGTTTCTGCACAGAGCTGGTAATTCATTTTAATCATATGGTGGATTTAGCCTCTTTATTAGAGTAACTGAGTGCCCTCAAACATGGTATACAGTATACTTGGAATTGGAATTGGTCGGTGCCAAGTGTTTAACACCATAGCAACAAGCTTATTTCTAGATCTGTGGTCCAAAGACAATCAAATGGTTGAAAAACAGATAGATGCAATTGTCATATAAATCATATAAGTCTAAATAAGTATCATATAAATCCATATTTTGGTCCAAATGTAGGTGTAAGCGGATACATGCAGTTCAGGACTAAGACCCAAATGCAAATCTCTAGCTGGGGAGCAAGAACAGCAGAAAATGAAAGTAAAAGAGAATTCAGATCATAAACCACACGCTCAGTATGGTGGGACACTCAGTACTTCACACAGAGGCAACTGAACACAAGGTGCTATTATTTCACTCTAATTAATCAAATATATGTGATACAGATAATTAGCACATAAAAATCATTATTATTGGGGATATAAAATCCCATGTTAGAGGTTTTATTCCTGGCACAGAAAGCAATCATTAGTGTCATAAATGCTTCCCCTCTGTGGGACCTGAACAACAACACAACAACTGGGCTGTGGAGATTAGAAATGTCTAATGCCAATGATAAGCTACTTATCTAGCTACTTATATGGTAAAAGAAAACACGTCTTTGCTGTTGCTTGAGTAAGCTCGCCATTTCATCCAGTGGTAATGGGGTTAGACTGTTGAAGCAGGAAGCAAATGCTCAAGAAAGTAAAAACGGTTCGGGCCGCATGAGGAAACTGGCACAACGCCAGTCGATCATGCAAAATCCGTACAAAGCTGGAATAAAAACAGGAGTGATGTTAAAGTGCTAAGTACCGAACCAGGATTCTGCCCTTACTGATTGTGTTACAGTGGTTTACACAAGTACAAAATGTGGTCTATATGCTGTTTCCTTCTTCATTTGAGGCTTGTAAATAAAATCTAAACATACTCTGATTTGGTGTTTTTTTTTGTATAGACTTTGCACTAGACAACGTATTTCCATATCAAATAAAATAAAGAGGTAAGAACAAACTATGCGAGAATCTTTATTAATAAAAAAAATACACATTTGACTAGAAATCTGTCAGCCATGGAGAACATTGGGCAAAATCTAATTATGATTGTAATTCAGGCATTGTCACAGTTCCATAAAGTGGAAAAAGATATTTCCTATGGTACCAAGTGTGCACGTGTCATATTCTATGAATCCTTTGAGAGTACTAACCTTCTGCAGGATGCAGTATTAAGTATAGAAACCTACAGCCTACTACAATACACTGCAATACCAAAGTAATAAAACAATAGGAGATAAAATGAATCATTGTGAAATTAAAACTGAATAGGTATGTTGCAGACTAGCATATTCCATCCAGGGTGGAGACCAGCCTTGTCCCGTCATGCCAGACATACTGTATGCAGCCATGACCATAATAAATGGCTGGGGGAAGCGTGGATGAATATTCTTCTTGCTTCGAAAGGAACGAAAAGGACAGTTATGTAGATCTACACCTCGGCTTGTGGATACCTGATTTTCGCATAGTTACTAAACATAAGTATGGCCATACCTTAACAATGAAACCAAAACCAGAAACAAGTGAATTACTTTATCCAGAATTGTTTCCCTATTCTGCATATGGGCTAACTGGCTGTATAATTATATCAGCAACTAACAGGTACCACCTAACAACCGTGGAATACAATGTAAATGGAATACTTAGAATGGCTGAAGAAAAAAGTCTGTGCACTGGCACGTCACAGAATATTGCTCAGACACGGGTGGATCATATATGTCCAGGGCTGGAGGAACCAGGCGTGAAGATACAGGATGGAATCAGAAAAGGGGAACTTCGAAGTTGAAACAGGAAGGGATCAGGGCCATTAGGGCACTGAATGGAAGCACGGTCAAGGACAGAAAAAGCCAGAGAAGCGGCGGACTGGGAACTGAACGGAATAAAGCTTAGCACCTGACACAAGAGAACAACAGGACTGAGCCTTAAGCTCCACCGCCAGGCTGTTCATATCACCAGCAGACCTCATTAACTGGCAGTAGCTCCAGGTTAGGTTACTGGCCATGGAGGGAATCCACAACAGTTGTAACAATGCAAATCCGGCACTCCCTGCAGATTCAGGAGATGGAACACGAACAAACCAATTGATTTACTGCCTGTTATAAAAATAAGAGTTTAAAACTGACAATTTCAGAGGCTGAGGTATTTATTTATGGGTCCAGTGCTTTACAGGTGTTACTACCACCCATCAGGACCAAATCTGGGTCGCATGGGTATCAGCACATATCTTTCATTTGTCTTTAATCTGCTGAGATCCCCCTACTAGGACATTGTACGTGGACCTTGCTTATTGCTGATTGTCGTAATATTAATTGTTGTTCTTTTTTCTGCAGGCATTTCTCACAAAGTGAGCCATGTCCAACTGGGAGGAGACCCTGGAGCAGACCCCAGGCACCCCCCCCCCCCCGCCCTCCTCCCCCCCCAG
>JAODLC010000065.1:9716735-9768183 GCA_026781145.1 Hippopotamyrus pictus | reverse complement strand
CTATTTCCCTCCACAGCCGAAAGTTTGAAACTATTCGATGCTTCTGATTGGTTATCCTGTCGCGTCTATATTTGCAGAGCCAATTCTAACAGGAGGGGGTGGCCAGATAGCACAGTAGTTAGCACAGCTGCCTCACAGCCCAAGAACCAGGATTCAAATCTCTCCTCACCCCCATAGCTCCCTGTGTGTGGAACCTGCAGTCAGGTAGCCCACCCAGACCACCCCAAACACCCTCGCCCATAGCCTGAGAAAACAGATGGTCAGATTTTAGTGAGGACATCACCCCTACTTCTTCCAAAAGATACCAAACAACCCTTAATGAGGCCTTACAGTAAAGAACCAGGACCAACAACCCAACTAGGCTCCTATCCAAACCCTGGCCATACCAAATCCTGCTTAGCTTCACACAGACTACCCAGTCTAAACTGCAGGTTCCATGGTTGCCAACAGCTTAAACCATTGATCACTGAGAATGTGAGCTGGAGCCTAAAGAAAGCAACTACATCAGTTACCTACAAGGGACAGTAAAAACAGGGGTATGGCCTGATAGCACAGTGGTTAGCACTGCTGCCTCACAGCCCAAGGACCAGGGTTCAAATCTCCCATAGCTCCCTGTGTGTGGAACCTGCACAGTCAGGTAGTCTGCACACTGCATGTGGGCTCCCAGACACCCTCCCCCATAGCCTGAGAAAACAGATGGCCAGATTTTAGTGAGGACATCACCCCTACTTTTTCCAAAACATACCAAACAATCCTTACAGTAAAGAACCAGGACCTTCCAGGACCAACAAGCCAACCAGACTCCCATCCAAACACTGGCCACACCAAATCCTGCTTAGCTTCACACAGATTACCCCATCCAAACTGCAGGTACCATGGCTGCTGACAACTTGCAACACTGATTACTGAGAATGTGAGTTGGAGCCTAAAGAAAGCAACTACATCAGTTACTGAGGCGGCTACAGGGGACAGTAGGAGGGGGGGGTGGCTGGATAGCACAGTGGCTAGCACTGCTGCCTCACAGCCCAAGGACCAGGGTTCAAATCCCACACACAACAAGCACAGTAAACTTCCCAATATACATATACTATATAGTTGCTTGTAATTATTACAAGCAACGACATCAGTAGAGGCATAAGTATATCTACTTTTCTTTTACAAAACATTAAACCCCAGACATTGAGAAACCATTGTCAGTACTTTTACTTAAAAATACTTTAAAGTAAATTTAAAAGTAAGTACTTAGTACTTTCACTTAAGTAAGATTGTTGATGTAGCACTTCTACTTTTACTTGAGTACATATTTTGCAGGATATGTGTACTTTTACTTAACTACTAAGCTTCAATACTTCCTCCACCACTGCTGATAGCCAGAGTAAACGAGGCAGAAGATAGATGCAAATGTTCTAGCGCAGTACTTGTCCTGTTACAGATTTCTAAATAAAAAGCAATATTTTCAGAGTGCTTGAGTACCTTTGTGGTTTCACATAGATACCTGATACCCAGCTCGCAAACAAGCTAAAGTCTCATAGCAGATAAAACCTGCATCCCCTCCTACGGGCTGCTGTCCCTCTGGCCAGAATGAACATGCCTTTGAACACTCCTTTTGATGAGGAGGAGGTATCGGCACAAGTATCATATTATAGAGAACCCAGCTGCTGCAGGGATTACATGAAATCCCCACTTACACTTAAATTGTTTATAAAAATTAATGATTAAAATGGACACGTCTGTCTGACTCGTATTTGGATGATGGCTCAGACACTGCTGTAAATACCACTGAAATAAATCAATCAGCTTAATGTCAGAAATGTAGTTACATATTTCGCCTAAAGGTATATGACTGATAATGGATTGTCTGATCTTTATCTATTTATTTTATGTATTTATGTAGATGGTTCATAGTGAGAGGTGGGGGGGACCTGTCAGGTTCATTGCGTGGGGTGGGGGGTGGGGGGGTTTAGAGATGTGATCATTTGTTGACATGTTGTATTGCACTTCGAAGTAATACAAAATAAACCAAAACATGTTCAAAAAGTAATTTTTGTTTGACATGGGTATTGTACATATCACTTAGTTAAATAGTACTTGAATTTCATTTACGAATCATGTAAATGACACTTAAATATGCATAAAAATGGCTTATTATTACAAGTAATATTATTGCTTATTCACTTGTAATTTCCCCATATGTAGAACATGTGGTTATTCCCGGATTACTCCTTACACAAGTCTTTTCCTTCTAGCATGGTCTCACCAGTGAGTGAAGGTCTGGTGAAATAATGGCAAGCAAAATAAGTCAAAATACAAAAATACCGGCAAGAGATCAAGGTGTCATTTCATTCAGGAATACCTCAACCACTCGAGAAATGAAAGTTAATGAAAGTTAACATTAAAGCTGATGAAAAACATGATTTTTTAAAATACAAACCTTAACTTTTACTAAAGCATTCACTTTGAATCTTTTACTAGATTTTGAGACATTAAGAAGAAAAAATTAACACTGAAGGAGATGGAGCTGAGCTCCTTCAAGCTTTGTTAATATTTAAACCCTGGTATATGTTATGTACACGTCACAAACAGCAGAGATTGTCTGGAAAAAAATCTAAAATACTATTTTGCATTCACCAATGATTATGGACACCTGAATTTGAATGAATATGTTTCACACTCAAGTGATTTGAATGCTCTCTCTGTGATAACATCTGTTACCATTCAATATACGTCACATATGAAATTTAACTCTGACATAGCTTTGACATAAAATATAACAACCTTGGAGGGTGACATATTGTTTTGTTGATGTTTGTGGATTACCACCAAGCTGACTAGATTTCTTATGAGAGATTCCAGGGATTTATAGGTGAACCAGCCAAAAAGATGTGCAAATAATCAGCTGTTGCAAATATTTATTTTCCATTGTATTCTTCTTAAAGTTATCTTGCTGAAAGGTGATTATATATTCCATAAATGTAGTTCTGATGCTGAATATGTTTAGAATGAGTTAGGATGAGAGAAATTATTTCTGTATTATCTTGTATTTGACAGAGGAGGAAGAGAGGTGCAAATTAAGTGCCTTTGTCCACTTTTTTGATTTTACTTAAATGCAATAGTCAGCTAAATTTGTGTTTCCATAGAGCTGCCACTGCAGTTTAAATTCATTTGTTTTGTTTTTGATTTTGTTTGTGTTTTACACTATATTCAAAATCATAATTAAAAAGAGATTCATCTTAAAAATTGCGGCTCTGACTGTGATTTCCTAGTACATGTGTAGCTCATTGCACTGTTTTGGGTCAACGTTAATAAAACTATTAAAAGAAGGCGCTTTATAAAATGAAAGAACATAGACTATTTTTATTATTAATCTTTCTCATTAGGCCAGGAGAAGCAGGCAGGGATCATGACGCGTTTCTCTGTGTGTGGATTTAATGTTTCCTTGGTGTGCAGTTTTCTTACAGCAATCCAAAAAAACAGAAGCACTTAAGTGAACTGGCATCTCTGCTATGGATTTCCCAGTGTGTGTGCGTGCTCTGCAATAGGTGGGCATGGAGTTTTTGTGCCCTATATAAGTTACTGGCTCGCTGTGACCCTGTACTGAAAAGTCCATTGGACGATGTCTGGGCTCTCCTCTCATTTAAATACAAAATCAAAACACGCGTAAAAAGATTTATCTTCCGTCAGAAGATGTTAGTAATCTGTATTCTAGTCACATATTGATCACTTTAATATGAAGTAACATGCCTTATATATTCACCACATGAATGCATGCTTATGAAGTACTACTTTCACTGGGGGTAGCGATTCAGTCAGAATTCTACCAATTGCAATAGACCCAAATTTAAGTGAAGAGGTAGATTAAGTGAAGAGGTATATAAAGTATTTTAAGTAGTAAATAAACTATATTAAACAAGAATGTGCTGCCTCATGCAATGCCAGTGAATAAAACATAACATCTCACAGGTGTGTAGATGCCTATATGGTAAGTCATGCCATGCATAGTAATCAAGGCAACGTCACCGAAATCAATCAAGTCTATTATTTACTAGAGCACAATCGACAGTGAGAAAGTTTCAAAGATTGTAATTCTGTGCAGGTTGCTCATTTTCTTCCGGCTATGTTTCCAGCAGAGGAGGACATGAAACTTTAATGTTCTGTCAGGGTACAATGTGTCTTTTTCCTTGGATTATTTATTACATTTTTTAAGTTGTTTATTATACCTCTAACACACTTCAAGTCAGACCGGAGTCTCTCCCTCTGCCCCAAAGCACTCTGTGAAGAACAGCATGCAAAGATTTAAACTCACTAGTAACAGTCTACTTCTGTCCAACAACTTTAAGAATGTCAGATAAACAAGTGTTCTGGACATAAGGTCAAGAGACTGATTTGGTAACCTAAAATATAGCCTCCTTCATAAAGAGACCTATCCGACTATAAATATTTCATCATTGTACTAGAACAATTTCACAAGTTTTTCTTATTTAGCGAAATAATACTACTCCATAATAAAAACAATTTTAGAGGCAGACTAGCTTGATTTAGTATTCATTCATTCAAAAGAGTTTTGAAATCCAAGAGCAGAACACAAGTATTGGCAACAGGAATGACAAGCACCAAAACATAATCAAGGAATCCAGGTCAAAACACAAGCAGAATTTAAAAGTGAGAGAGAAAAAGCTGCAAACTAAGTTCAAGTCATATGCAGGAAACAGACAAGAATTCTTTAACTCAAGGTCAATCAGAGACACAGCAAACCACCAATTCCATAACAAGCGGGCTCAATTTCTTATGCATGGTAGTTATACAGCAGACACCTTTATCCAAAGAGACACAGAGTTGAAAAGGCAGGGTCAGACAATGCCTAGAACAATGGGGTTAGGGGCCTTGCTCAGGAGGCCCATGGTGACATCACTCTGCTGGCCACGGCATTTCACCTGGCGACCATACAACCGGAGGCAAAGCATTCTAATCTGCGGAGCCACGCATATATAACTAAATAAAAAAACAAACAAACAAATGAATATGAAAATGAAGTATCTTAGACTGGATTACAGTTTAATTAAAAGCAAAAAAAAACTTGATAAAAAATACTTATTTGATCTTTTTCCTTACCAAGTTAAGAAAGAAAACGTCATATGGCAAATTCCATGAGGTAGATGTGCACCACCTTATTTAGTACTACTGAAATATTTGCTGTTCTTGATTTGCTCCTAGGAGCCAAAAGCAGTCTAAAACATCCACAATCTTCAACATCAGCAGTAAGCTGTTCTCGAGGTCATAATCTTTGTTTTCTTATTTTATTAATTATCCATCACATGCCAGTCTCTTGCTCTTTAGTCTTCCCTGAATCCAGCTTATATATAGCTTTCTATGTAGGCCTTTAATCTATTCTGAATGGTTTTCACCATTATCTTTTCAGCATCTGATAAAAGAGAATTTCTATTATAGTTTCACACTCTCTTTCCTTTTCGGTACTGGAATATATTCCGATTTCTTACAGTCTGCAGGGCATTTAACAATAGAATAATTTGGTCAATTCCTTTGATCGATTGTTCTTCGGTTGCTTATGCTGTAATGTATGGGATCTATTCCCACTGTAAAAATGGGTATAGAAATATTCGTGGTGGAGATTGATTTTATTAAACCCGGAGATGATCTCAGCAGGGCGCCGATTAGAGTGCACAGGTGGATTAGTTAGCCAGGAGTTTATTAACCCAAAGCAATACAACTAACAAACCTACCGACCGCGGACACTTCCCATCTGCACAGTACAAAAGAACGAGCAAGAGAGAGCGAAAAGCAAGGCCGATACGCTCCAAAGACTAACCCGGTAATTAATGGGAGGGGGATTCACGTACCACGTGACATATCGAGAGATCTCACCGTCCCCCATACAGATATTCAAATATAATCAAAGAAAGGAATTCAGGAGAGCTGGCAATTTTAACACCCATTCCCTTCCCTTTCAGCATTTCAGGACCAGTCAGACCTCTCCCTTAATTGCTAAAGGTTCTCCTTGTATTTGACATCATTAAAAATATCTAGGTTGTTGACCTTTGTTTTGCATTCATTCTCTTGATCTTTGTTACATTATTTTGCCCACTGGTGTCTTTCAGCATCACTATACTCAGTGTTAGAACTTAGAATGTTTCTATGCATATTTAGCAATTAAAGATTATAAACATATTAATATTAATAAGCGTAATTTTCAAATACCTTCCCGATTACTTCTAAAGTTTGCTAATTTGAAAGCAGTAGAAGTTTAGGAATAAGGCAGATTCACAATAAGTAGACATATAGCTGGAATAGTTTTAACATTTGTGAATTTTGGTCTTCAGCTGTCAAGATATCTCATGCTTTATTTTTACCTACATGTTCAATCATTTTTACTGCACTCTAAGTTGTTTTAACTTTTTCTGAGCCTTAGACACAATAAGTTGACATCCACAAGCATTATGTTCCCTGAAAAGCAGTGTGGCATGACAGTTACAGACTTGCGCTGAGAAGGTTGTTGGTTTAAATCACAGCAGTGGCTCTACCTGGGTTGCCAACTCTCACGCATCTGGCGTGACACTCACGCTTTCTTACTCTCACGTTCACGCTAGAAATCTTACAGCAAATCTATATTATAAACCGAACATTAGCTGCATCTCTAGCAGTGGGGTGGTCTGCAAACCGTGCAGATCAGTTACAAGGTAATAAAACTGTTACATACATGTAAATGCGTGTGCAGAGTTCTGGAATTAAAAATCTCACACCAGCCAGCAGGCCAAAGACAGCAACTCTACTGAACGCGACGCCTCACCTAAATGTACAAAAATCTAAATTGCTTAAGAAATAATTATTTGCCTGTATTTTGACATGGGGCAGGGATTTTGGGCACCATATTTGTGTTCCTAAATTCTAAGCATGTGAAACTCGTGGATAAATAATTAATGGGGACGCTTCAGGCTGGGCCTAGTTCTGGGTGGTAGGGACTTTGGAAGGTTAAGGTCCGCCGGGCCAGATCCTGATGCTGGGTGATCTGGGGTTCTGTGAGGAGATGTGTGGGCCCTAACCCTAACCCTAACCCTTAGTTAACCTGACCAGTATCCAGGAGGCAGAGTTTATCAGTTTAAATGTGGCCTTTCAGTCTCCTTGGGACAGGAGAGATTGGTGAGCCCCCAGCTGTGTCTCATTGGTCATTTTCAGATGTTTAATTGATCCTTATTGAGTAGGAGAGGTTGCTGTCCGGCAGCATGACACTGACCCTTTATCGATGTTTGATTCTCAGCAAAAATATGAACAAATGAAAATGTAATTAATCTTCAATGAAGTATAAAAAGTATAAATCTCATTCATGCTTGACATATAATTGTCATTTGCTTGATCTTGCAGCAAGGGCATCATGGCCTCTTCCTGTCCATTGTTTTTCACGTTTATCTGTCTCTGGCGGGAAATGGATAATTACTTCTTCCGCGTTACTTGCTGTTGACATGCCACCCTTTGCTCTTCCTCTGATCTCTCAAAATCTCACAGGGTTTATTGAGCTTTAAATGGTGGTTGCTGGATAATATCATTCACCAGAGGTCATTATACTTTGAATGTAATTATGACTCTAAGGAAAAGCTGTGGATACCATGAAGATGACTGGGCCTTTTTTATTATTGTTAATATTAATTACAATGTGCACAAAATGAATCAGTGAATGTATAATATATATTTCTTACATATTTCTTTTGACTCTTCTGCTTTTTAAGTGCTATAAATCTGCCTTCAAATTTGATCCATATGATTGGAAGATCAATACAGTACAGCTGTTCGGTATGGATGACCTTTCATTTCCCAGCCACCTATCCTTCTTGCTTACATCACGAGAGGTTTCAACAGACTCATCCACATGGTCAATTGTGACCACACTCAGCAGGTTAGTCAGCTTCAAGCGTAATGCATTCTGACCTTGTACACATTACCAGCTCCTTCATTCAATATCTGCAGCAAAGACCATAGCAAAGCCTCCTCATGGCTCAAGAGTGGGAATCAAATTCACCAAATTACTGAAAATCTCAACCTGAACGGCTGTGTACTTCAAAGGAATGGGCAGTCCTTCATTGTTCAGAAAGATAATGACCCAAAGTATACCTGAAAAATTGTGTAGGAACTATCTGGCAAAAAATTGAAGTATCAACTTAAACTGATGACATGGTCTATGCTCAAACTCCTGACCTTAATGTCGTAAAATTTATGTGGGACAGAAGAGTTCAAAAAGAAGAAACAAAGTCACCCATAAACAGCAAGTGTGGAGGAGATGCCTGTGCATCTAGGTTATAGTGATAAGCAGGTGAGATACACCCTTGACAGAGAGGGGGTACACATGACCCCAAGAACCTGTGTCAAGGTCCAAGAAAAACCAATCAGGCGATGGGCTCAGGCAGCACCATCGGGAGGCATACTGACCTGAAGTCCTGCCCCCAGGTCATACTCTGGAACTCTGGTGATCCCTCTTCTGAGTGTATGAGGAGATCCAATGGCTCCCAAATGCCAGTGTCTGGCTGGAGGGCCTGTCTGGTGCCTGTAAATTGAAAGTAGGAGTGATACAGGACCTTCCAGTGCTGCTGCTCATCGAGCAAGACTGCCCCAGTTTTCCCAGCTGTGGAGAGACATGGGGCACTTGTTATTCTGTGTGTGGCTTTTCCTTCACATACTGTATGAAATGACACTTCAGTTTATATTTATGTTTTGCAGTCAAGTGCGATTCGTGATTTATTCATTGACTAATTGAACATATTGAAAACATCAAAAGCACTTATTCAATTTGTCAGAGTGTAACTGTGAACATGTTCATGACATACAGCTGTGCTCATGTTTGCTTGTTACAGTTTGTCACACCTGACCTCAAAGCCCAAAAAAGCCAAGAACACTTAAATCAGTGTATGACTAGCATGTATGACAGGGTGAATGCTGGCAACTGCTGTACATGCAGAAGGAAAACTAATTTCATTTCATGGTTTGAACCTTTATTAACTGGTACTGAGCAGGGATTGCACCGGTCTGTTGTGGTGAAGAGCTGAGCCGGAAAGTGAAGCTATTGATTTACTGTTCAATCTACATTCCTACCCTCACCTATAGTCACAAGTTTTGGATAGTGACCGAAAGAATGACACTGGAAATGAATCTCCGTCATAGAGTGTCTAGGCTCAGCCTATGGGCGTCTTAATACTCGACACTCCCAATGGGTCCGCTTATGCATCTGGGCATCCCTGCTCAGACTGTATCCTCTGTGACCCGGATGAGCAGCAGAAAATGGGTGGATTGATGGATGGTACACAAATTGTGCACAAACATATCCATACATACACATTCTACACCTTCTCATTCACAGCAGGGTCATGATAAATACAGGGCAGGGGCACCCTAAATGCCATCATAAATATGTTGCCGAATTAATATAATCGCAAAACGAAATATGAACATAAACCTTTGTAGTAAATGATCACATTTTGAAATGTTGGCTTGTAGTTCATACAAAGAGCATTAAGTGGGTACTGTACTGTATGTCGGACCATGTGTGGTGCGATCCATACTCATTTAATAACATAAGCCAAATCCTAATCCAGAACTCAGTTGTTAGCGCAACATTTCGGGGCAGAAAAATACCAGACTCATACTGTAGTCCAAAAACTGAGTTGAGGAATCAGGAAGATGAACATGCCAGACAAGCAGACAAAGTCACAGTGGAAATGCTCAGTGAAGAGACAACCATACAAAATGTCACAGTGAACTGATGAATGGAATGAGTATTAAAATGATTTCACTGGAAATGCAAGTTACTGGTGAGTTCAATAAACTGGTGAGGAGGATCAGAGAAGAGTAACCAGTTGTGTTGAAGATCGATTTTGGACCCCAGAATTGCTTGTACGACAATATGCATGGAGAAAACGTATGTTTTTCAGTTGAATGCATACCCAGTTTAACCTCTGTTAAGGTCTTTTCAAGGAGGCATATGCTAGCAAAATTTATGTGCCAAAGACAATAAAAATGGTAATAAAAATGAATGTAAGGAAAATAACAAATAAAGAAATAAATAAATGGCTAATGGGTTGCAAATGACAAATCATTAAATGAGGTTTTAACTTGTATTGTTTCTTTAGTGCTAGAACATAAATGAAATAACTAAATAATCTCTTTTCTCACATTCCCTTTGCAGCAATGAAGATACACAGAAGTCCTCAGACATCTCACCCGTTGTAGGATACATCAACAATGGAGTCAGAATGTGTGCAAGGAGAACAATTCACAGCTCAGCATCAACAAGACAAAAGAGTAGGTGGTGAACTTCCAGTGCAACAGGGCGCCCCTGAGACTGGTCATCATGCTGGAGATTCTGTAGTGCTACAGGCACCTGGGTGTCCAGCTGAATACCAGAGTGGGCGGGCAAACACATCAGCACTGAACAAGAGAAGTCAGAGCAGACTCTACTTCCCGAGGGGGCTCACGTCCTTTTATGCGTAGCGACCTGCTGAGTATGTTCTCTCAGTCCGTAGTGGTCAGTGTGCATTTCTATGCTGTGGCCGGCTGGAGAAGGGGCATCAATTCAGGCAACGCCAAATGCTTGTGCAAACTCACCAGGAAGCCCAGCTCCATCACAGCCAAAGGCGATCCTAGGGTCTGTTGGGGCCCCAAGCAAAAATTCACTTGGGGGCCCCCCCTCTAACCAGTTTTGGTCATCATTTTAATAAATTTTGCTCTTGTTCGCCATCTAGTGGCTTGGGGGCCCCAAGCAGCTGCCTGCCCTGCCTGCTGACAAGATGCGCCTCTGATCACAGCACTGAGTCCGGACCCACTGTAGGCATTTGCAGAGAAAACTTTAACTTTAACTTTAACTTTAACTTTAACTTTAACATTGCGGGTACGGCCTTCGGTTTGCTACCCTACACACACTGGCATGGAAACCTGACTCATCGATGGAGATTGGCTTTGACCTTGGAGACGATGCCAATCCGTTATGAGGTTCACACACAAACGCACACGCACACGCACACGCACACGCACACGCACACGCACACACACGCACACACACACACCTTACAACAATGCCAGTTACTGTAACTGCATGTCTTTGACTGTAGCAGGAAAACCTTCATGCAGAACTCTACAGAGAAGAGGATAGATTTAAATCCTCAGCCTTGGAGGAGCCAGGAGGGGCGCCGCTAGAGATTTTGAGCCCCATGACAGCATATCATATTGGGCCCCCAACCTGGACCAATCCAATTATATTCCAAAGTTTTTGGGCCCCCGTCACTCAGCGGCCCTTGGAATCGTCCTAACTTTCCTCTCCTTCATGGCTCCACCACATGTGAGGCAACAGGGATACCCTCTGAGCCCACCGGAAGTATTATGTAATACTTTGAATAATATTGAAATAATGCAATAATTTTGAAGAATTTTTAATAAAAACCAGTGGTCTTCAAACTGAATTCCATATGCATGATAAACGTTGATACAATGGTGATAATGGTAATGCATTTTATGCTCTCAGCATCTGTTTCCTTACATTATAGTTAAACGCAGAATGGAAGAACTCATGTCAGCAAATCTGGATGGGCATATTTTACATACACCTGTCATTCTACATTTCTAAATGGAAGGGAAGCAGGTGTATCGCCTTCTCTCATTATCCCACTCGTTATCCGGAACAGCTGGGTTCTGCGGTTCACCCTGTGCTCCTGCTGTCAGTCCTCCGACAATTATCTTTATTACAAATTTAATGCAGGAGTATTTTGAAAATGTTTATAATTGGTATACCACTACTGCGCACATCTAATATTAACAGGCAAAATATGTATGGAGTATAAAACTGAAGAAAGGAGATGCCATAAAGCAATACAGAGATGCTATTCTTCCTGGCATAAACACGATATAAATGATTGTCATGGACTGGCTGAGTAGCCCTTCCTAACAAGGGAAGAATGCTTGGGAAGCCAGCTAGACTTCAGCAGTCTAGTTTTTTACAAGAATCTATTAAAAATTATACTGGCTCGCTCACGAGAGACACAACCCCCCCTCTCCACTCCCTAGCCAAATAAAACTGACCACATTCAGACACGTTCCTGTTCCCACACACCTGGCAATGCACTTGACTGTAGACATACAGGTAACAGGCTGATGCAAGGGGGGTTGGCTGGGGTGTCTAACAACCTGCCTCTTTTGCCTGTAGTATTTATAGTGCCTCCTTCCGGTCGATATATTTTACTGTTGCCACCCTACTGTACGTACGAGCATCTGTTCCTCAAAAGGACTCTGCCCGGCCTATGATGTGGAAGACATCTTGACTACAGAGGCTAACCCTACACACAGACTCGAGGCAAGGGGGTCTGTCCCACCACAATGATCTGTGGAAAATTATATTGGTGAGCTTCACTTGACAGGGCACACATACTTACCAATAACTCAGTTACTACATGAACAATCATGAACAAATATAGTCGCTACTTGAGGTAAAAGATGAATCACGATTAATTAATGATGAACAAACAGGACATCAGTATTTTGCTTGTGTTATTCATTACTTGCTCCTTCAGTAGTTCCTTCAGTAGTTCCTTTGGTAGTTCCTTCAGTAGATCCTTCAGTAGTTCCTTTGGTAGTTCCTTCAGTAGTTCTGCAAGGTTTACAGAATTAACAGATATAGTAACAAACATAGTAACTGCTTGAGATAAAACATGCTTTGTGATTCATTAATGATGAATTAACATGACATCAGTATATAACTAAAACTTAGTTTGTGCTTAATTAATACATGTATTAATACTGTATTACTATAGTATATTATATTTGCGTACCATCAAGTAATATTTAATTTATGTGAAATTTGATATTCTGTTTTAAGACCATCAACTGTTTTCACACTCAGGTGTAGTTTTTTGTCTTTGCTTTTCTTCTGCTGGCAAGATAAAGGTGGATTGATCTTTGGTGGCTTTTTCCACACGAACCATCCTGTGGCACTTTGTGGTCTTAGAACTGGCTGTACAAAGGCAGAGCCGTCGGAGGGGCATGGGTACCCTGGCAGATTCAGGGCGCCCAGGACTGGAAAAAATGAAACATAAAAATGGGTGTGGGGAGGCATGAGGGGATTGGGTAACATTTTGTTAGATGGCCCAGAATTTCTAGGTATGCCCCTGGTACTAGCCTTTCTCACCTACATCCATTTGGACTGGAAGGAGCTTAAATAACAATACAATGCTTTGTAATGTAAGGCGTTACTCTGAGTGGCTAGCCTATTGTGTACTACTTGTATACACACTAAATCAAGTCTGGAGATCTTGGTTAAATAAATGCAAATAAATTGTTTGTTTATTAAATAAAATATGATGTCATGTTATATAGAGGATAATTTTTGTGACTGTTGCTGTTTCATGCCACTTATACTGGTAAACAGTTTAAAAGTATTAGCTTAATGTACCAAAGACTGGGTAACAAACCATCGCTCAGAGTCATTCAGCCCTTTTGGTCACGCAGCTGGAATGATACGAAGTAAACGTGGCACAGGCCGAAAATGGGCCTTATCAAATTCAGCAGGAGTCTGGCAACCCCCACCCATTTCTGCCAGATTCGAAACAGAAGCCACCTCAATTGCTGCAAAGCAGGAGTTTCTGGAGCCCTTCTGTATCACGGTCTTTGTTCCAGCTGAGTACCAAAAACAATTACGCTTTCGTAACCATCAGCCAATGTAGATATGACACCTCTTGAGATTTTTTTTCATGAAAAAATACAAAAAAAAATATTATGGAAAATCTGATTATGATGCACACAAAATTACCAACAGTAAAGATCCTCATAAAGAATAAACTTGTATTATATACTGTACATGTATCAAGTAGATTAGCATTTCACATCCATCGTAACAATCAAATTTCTTTAATTAGAAGGCAGTGACAAAAGCGTAATTGTCTGCACTGTAAAACAGTTTCAAGCAGATTTGTCAATCAAAGCCAGTGGAGGACTTATGAGTTTATCCTAGAGTCCTGCACACTGGTCGCTGGCAGCAAGTCACTTGTGTCCCTGTGGAAAAGAGGATTGTTTTCTCACTGCAGTTCCAAGTAATGAAATAGAGATTACTGCTCAGGAAGTTAATATTTCACACTGCATTTCCCCAGCCTTCTAACATGATGAATAGACTAGAGACATGCTCAGAAAATGACCCTAAAGTACTTAGAAACGTGCACTTAAATTGGCACCCGTCCATCTACTGAGAACATTCCAGCAATGGCATTTTTGTGGTGCTCAGAGGACAGCTGACTGTTTGTTTCCTGCCACTAGACTCACAAAACAAGTGTTCTTAAAAAATACTTGGGTTAATAAGGTACTTCATGTTTGTCCTTTGATCACATTCGTTGTATGTTACTCAAGAAAATCCTGCTTGTATGCTGAACAGAATCGACTCAAAGATCTATTCACTTAGCAAGAGCACATTACAGTAACCAGTTTACCTGAACAAACTGTCAGATTATGGGTTCAAATACCCAATGAAACACAACAGGAATAACACAAACCTCAGTTATAAGGCTGGAAATTATGGTGATGATGGTGATAACCATAATTTGTGGACGACACTAATGATCTAATCAATCAACTAATCAAAAGGGCAACATTATAGGGAGCTGTATAAAATTAAAGCAGAATACAGTAACAGCAAACAACTTATTCAATTTAATAACGGTTTCTATCAAAAAAAGAAAAAAATAATTAGGTTATCTATGAAAACCCACACTCAACTATGCATTTTTGTTACTAATAATCTTTTTCTAATGCCAGTGTTTGTTCACCTAGGCCTATGCGATCTTATTAAGTAATCACTGTTAGGAAATGATGTTGGCTTGATGTTAAATTAGATCTATGGTAACATTCATACATTGATATGTAATTACATTCAGTCTATCTATACTTATCTAAAAAATCAGCTTGCCCTGAAACATATGAAAGAAGTGTTATCGAACTGGAACTGGAATTACAATATGGATTATCATTTAAGGGAAGAGAGTCTGAATTGTGTGTGCTGTCTATGCTAATCCTGATATCTACACCATGCAGGTGTAATGCTAAGGTCTGGGATTACATTTTTGGGAGGCTCATTCTTTCTATTTAATTCCTGGGAGGAGGATTCTTGTTAGCCTTTTTTAACATTATATTTACAAATGCGAACATACATCTTGGAATAAAATGGTTATATAGTAAAACTCTATACTATAATCAATCACTACATCTTCATTTATTTTTCTGCCAAGAAATTGCCCCATTTTTTCCAGAATATAAACATTACAGTATTTCACATTTAAAATGAATGTTTAAAGCATTACTTATCAAATAATGTAGAGGGCATTGCGTTCTTGAAAGCAAGCAGAGAAATATGAAATTGAAGTGATGTTAATGTATCTTAGTAGAATTAGTAAGGTTTGTAAATCAATGTTTATTGTTGCATGCAGTAAGGCACTAATTAAAACATTTTAATTGGTCCCAGTGTTGAGGCTATGATTTTTAACAGTCAACATGATTTATGTTTTAATAAATATAATTTTTCATTTACAAGAAAAATATTACTTAGTCCATTGTATCTTAGCAGAACCATCTTGTGTAAGAACAAACAGACTTATTAATATTTTGAAAACTTTAATGCGATTAATTTCCAAATCTTTTTACGTTACACTTTTTTTTCTGGCCATTAGAGGTTAAAAAATGTAACAGTGTTTTTCAACATTGAAGACTGATATTCTCTCCATCTTGAAGAAACCCAATCTAATAACACACAGTAGTAAGACCTCTTTGCATAATTGTGTATTTTATTCTTGTTATTAATATATTTAGTTAATATAGGCTATTGGCAATAGTGTCTTGTACAATAATAAGGCATCATGTTAAACTTTATAGCTACTATGATTTATTGTACTATTATTATTATTATTGTTGTTATTACTATTATTTGTGAGAACAAAAAACAGCAATAATAATAATAATAATAATAATAATAATAATAATAATAATAATGAGCAAGGTCAAGGGGGGGGCAGAATCTATGCCAAGCAGCAAACAAGGCTTACCCTGGATCGAATGCCATCCTAGAACAGGGTATGTACAAGTCTACAAACAGTTAGAGCAGTTTTTGAAATGCCTGACAACTTAATACTTTTAGCACGTGATTTTAGTAGCTATGTCCAAGAGAGGGCTAAGCTCGCAAAAGCTATAAAAAGTACATCCAGTTTTTGAAGATGTTCAGCAGAATTAGGAAGCAAGCTGTCTTCTTCAAGTGCACAATTTCCGGCATGTATTAAAACCATACACGTTCAGCTTTTATTCTTAGCCAGAATTAAATCTGGACCCATTTGCTGAGAAAGCAGTCATGCTAACAACAAACTCCCAGATATTTTACTATCTGTCTGTGTTTGCTTTTCTAATGAATGAAAGACAGGCGTCATGTGTCATGCGACATGTGTCATGACATCCTGTTGAACCATCTCACTGCTATCAGATTATTAATTTACCTCAACATACTGCACAAAAAAAAATAATCTGTGTAAACCTGATGCTTGACATGACATTTTCATTAAGTTCTGCTCAGGGGACATTGTAATATGAATTAATGCTCCTAATTCATGCTGTGGTTTTATGTTTGTTGCTAAACAGGTAATAACACTTGTGCAGTGTTGTTTCCTAGAGACAAAGTGTTTGTGTGATGTTCATAGTCTATATGCATAATTAGTAAAGAAAGAAATGAACAAAAGACATTTACACATTGAAAAATAGTAACATGATTATTAGCCCCTAACCTTAACCTTTGATGTAGGATATTGATGCTTGTTTTACATATCATGATTTACAGGCATATTATCCCAGACAAGACAAGGATTTATGTATGTGACAAATATGTACTTTGTATCACTATCAGCTAACCAGGTAGCCTCAGTGCTTCTGTCTTTACTAGAGTTGAAACAAAAACAGATCTGTTCGTTGTGATATATGATCTGACACCATAAATGTGCATACCAATGGATAGTGGTTTCAAGGTAAAAAGATTGAAAACTACAAATATGTTTGGTCTGGCAGTTTGTGTATTGTATATTTCTTTCTGAGTATAAAATGCATACATGGGTGGCAAATTGAATTTCCCCAACCAAACACCGAAATTGAAAGAAGAAATGTATGCAATCATCATAGACTGGAGAATACAAAGACATTGAGGATTGTTCCATTATTTTGATAACTTAAAAAGAAAGGAAACCTCAGTTGATTTTCAACATGCAAAGATATGTTGGATACATACAGCGCAATAATAATCAAACAGAAGACAAAACAAATATTTGTTTTAGCTGGTCATTTGACTGCTGTGTACTGAATGTTAGCAGGGTATATAAATTTTCACAAGCAAAAGCAAATAAAATGGCAAAGAAAAAAATATCACAAAACGTGTCATCTGATATATTACCTTAAAAAACAGTTTGCCAACAGTTCTATTACCAGTAGTGAGCCTCAAGTGGAAATAAATTTCATAGCAAGTGCTGCCCATCTTTAGTGACTGATGGGTCATAGAGGTTAAAAAACAACCCAGTTTTTCCAGTTATATGACCTGAAGAATGAATGCTTAAGATATTAACTGTCTAACCACACATTGTTAGTCTTGACTGTTGAAGCTGGTATTGCAGAAGTCTTCCACTTAATTTATAATAAATTAGTAGCTCTTATTTTAGCACATGTGAAATTATTCTGTATACCTGAGGCACTGTTATATTTATGTCAAATTATGATCAACATACACAGTCTTGATGTCAACCCTTTGCATTGTTTGTGTTGTAAATTGATTGTTTTTTTCATAAAAACAATAAATTACCTTCATTACAGGAATACATTCATTTAAAAATCATTGATAGACATCTTTTATTTGGCACTTAGAAAACCACAAGGAATGTGCATCTTTATTCATATAGAACAAAATTTACAAAGCCATTCAAACAGTCATTTTAATTTTTTTACTCTTTTTGTTTTTTTAACTCAACTTCAAAAACTGAGAATATTCAAAATACACTTTTGTACCTCACCCCAGTCTCTATTTACAGATATGTACAACAAATTTTCTGTTTTGTACTGTAACTTAAATTTTTGTTAAAAATGTCGACTTTCTTATTCTTTAATGTACGCCCCCTTCATCATCATCTTCTCCTCTATCTGAATCAGGTCAGAACAATGATTGGACATAATCAGATAGAAGTCCCATGCGTGAGTTCAATGGCTTCGGGGATGTGTCCTCTGGGCATCGACTGGTAAGACATTGGCATGGGCATTTTGACAGGACTCTGGCGGAAGAGACCCCCGTTGGGAGATCTGTGTTTGCATGGGACGGAGGGAATGGTGGAGCTCCTGTGAGAGAGGGGAAGTGTTCGGATAGGACCGTCTGCCAGCGTCCTGCCTACTCCATGAGGCTGCTCCGGAAGGAAGGTGCTCACAGACAGCCCCGCGCCCGGGAAGTTCCGGCCGGGCTCCAGAGCTTGGCTGGGCGGCATGCTGCCGATGTCCAGCGCAGAAATCTCGATAGACTGGGCGGGGATCTGCTTGTGCACGAGGTCCTCGTCCATGATGCTGTTCAAACGCCGATGTACCTGCTCCAGATTCACCTCTTTGTCCTACAAGGTGAAAGAGAAAAGAGAAAAGGATGGACAGACAGGCTGAGACCAGCTGGTCAAAGCGTGAGTCAGGCTCTGAAGTTTCATGCAATTCCTGTTATGTGGTTTTTCTTGAAAAAAAGGCAAATTTTAAAATGTAACATTCATAATTGAATCTTCAAGAAGTACTAAATATAACTGAATTACTGAATTTATTCTGAAGTATAGCTACGTACTCTCTTTGATTCATCTTATTGTATTTGATTTGATTTATTGTTTTTTTTTTTTTTTACAAAATACTCACATATACATACTAATCATACAGTTACAATATGTAGTATTAGTATATATGTATGTATATTTACACATACTTACATATTACAGATTGTACCTGTATGACTTAGCTGATCATATACCATAGAAAATGTGTTGTACATAATATCATTTGTTACACAATAACATTGAGAAATGACAATTGAGAAGCTGTATTTAATTGTGATAGATTTTTATACAAAATAAAACCTCAACAGAATTTCTGTTAAAAAATATTAGATTTAATGTATGAGTCCAAACATTTTATTGTAAAAAAAACAAACTGGATTAAATTCCTTAAATAAATAACAGTCAAAAGTAATTAACATACCATTGGTAAATGGCTAAAGCATTTTTTCCCTTTAACAGCTTAAATGCAATATTGTATTTGCTGTTCATAGTTTCCTGTTATAAAACTGGCACCTTCTTTCAAGTGTGCAGATATATCAAACAACATCAAAGACCCAGCATCTACGTACGGTCAATAATGTTTGAAGAAAAAAAACAACAAAAAAATAATTAGTCATGCATCTTTCTGTGTTGAATTAATCTGTCTGTGTTGAGGGTAATCTGTGCGCAAAATATGAGGACGTTCATTAGAGTTTGAAGGAATTACAGGTTATGTCCTTTCAGCCATACAGAGTAACAGGCATAAGAATGGGAAATGGTTTGTAATAATCCATGTTGGGTTTGTAATAATCCATGTTGGGTTTGTAATAATCCATGTTGGGTTTGTAATAATCCATGTTTTCTTAATATATAAAAATGTGACCAGCTTTGACCAGCTTTTTTAATAAACAGGGATACTGTTGAAATACCATGGAACTGATTATCGCAGACACAAACTTCTGATATTCTTACTCAATTTGTAGATTAAATGTTCTTAATAAAGGTACAGTCTTAATCAACTAATAATAATAATAATAATAATTACAAGAACACTACTCATATATTAATACTTGGAAAAATCAGACAAAAATAGAAACTTTAAAGAAATCCACAAAATGTATAAAAATTCCACGATTAGTGTATGGACTGTGAAATACCTGCAAACTTGTGTTCCATATCCCATTACACTATACAGTATGTAGGGTAAAGACAGTGGAACCATCTAAAAGGGATTATGTACTGCAAACATCACGTTATGCTGTCACAATCAGCCAGCCAAATGCATAAAGACAACAGCGCTTGTGGATCTGTCGTGTGACATTGTTGCTTCAAGACTGTGTGTTATTCCCTCGCCAAGTCAAACTCGCAAAACATCCCAAAGGGTCTATTCTGACCTGTGTCAATAGCTTCTGCTTCATCCCAGTCTCTCACTCTCTCTGTCCATATGTCCTTCCTCCCTTCCGATGAAGCAGTTGTAATATCATTATATATCAATGGACCAGAAACCCTTGCCAGTCTGTAATCCTTAGTAACCTGCATGAGACCATAAAGAATGATAAATACAGAAAAAAGTACTTGTTACATGATGTCCACATGTAATGGCAGTAAGTTGTCCACAGAGAATTACTAGGGATTATGGACTGGTCTGATATACGATATCTGAGCCTCTTATTGTGGTGGTCTCTGGATGGATTGATCAGTCAGAAATGTTCTTTGCTCACACTTTAGTTTATGGATCCATGTCATAATGCTTTCTCTCCTATAGCTTAGATCAATAAAATGTCCTGACATGGGAGTGTTTAAGCCATGTGCCATTACAATATCTTGAATCAGTGTTAGAAACTTCCAGAAAAGTCCTTAAGACATTGTATGTTTAAGCGTTGTAATTGACTTTTTCTTGCGTCTATTTTATGTTTTCAAAGCAATAATAACAATGATCATGGTAACAGATTCACGCTGATCCACAGAAAACAGCCACCAGGTGGTTTATTGTCAATTTTTGTCTCCTTTCAAACAAGACTTACAAAAAAAAAAGTCTTTAAGAAAAAGAAAAGAATGTCTCATTAAAGATTAAAGATGCTGGCTTTTTCAAGAAATATCCCATACAAACAATGTGATGTACTGCAACCAGTAGGGGTTTTGCCCGAGCACATCTATAACTGAGTGTACTGAAGCTCTACTAAATCAACGCTCGCGTCTGCAGCTGGATCCGTAAAATAGAGTGTGGCAGTGTCTTCCCCCTGCTCTGGCCTCCAGGCTCTGTGCTCGGTCACCTCTTTTGGCCGCTCCTGCCGGCAGCGATTGCTGCTCCACCACATCTCCAAGCCGGCCACCAGACAGGCCAGCAGCAGGCCTGCCGCGAGAATGCAGAAGACGCCGGCGAAGCTATGCAGCTTCAGCGCTTGGCTGTCGGGCTGCGAGCTGGCCTGGCTGTCCAAGTGGCAGCGGCCTGTTCGGGGCCACCACTTCTGCTTCAGGATGTCCAGGTCCCCTTTCTCCTGCAGCTCCAGAATTCTGCGACAATCAAGGGAGCGTCGTGAAAATGTGCGGCGGCCTACTGCACGTAATTCTTCGAAGTTGATTAAAGTGAATCAATCGTACCACAACAAAAAAGCATAAAAATAAAAGAAAAAACACATTTAAAAAGCTTAGACATTACGTGTGTCCGCGTTCAGATGATTTTGTTTTGTAACACTAAAGTAAAACGTATTTGTAGATTTACATCTAAAATATATTGAGATATATTTTATAAACGTTATTTTGATTGTCACTGATTGTCACTGTTTATGTTGCATCGTGCCTCATCAGTAGCTGGCAGATACAGCTCTGTAATTCGTAAATTAATTATAGGAAACATAATTAGCTAAATAAATGACATGAAATCATGCAGCTTTAGAATGTTATTGAAACACATAAATCTAATTATTACTCGCAATTACTTGCCATATATCTACAGTAGGCTTACTAAAATTGAATAGTTTTGTCCAAAAAAACTGCAAATTACCGTGTTCCTCAGGAGCAACAAAAATTTGTTACATTTAATACTTAAAACTTGGAGAAAATTACCTGCCAAACCTCATAGACAATTATCTTACAAAATCTTGCCACCTCTACTGAAAATTATAGCTAATTTTTTATGTAGCATATTGGATTTCAAGATAATTTATCCTCATTTTCCAACAGAAAGCAGACCAGATTCAGATAAATGCTGTTTAAAATACAAAGGGAAAGCACAGTGTATTGCAGAAAACCACTTTGAGACTTGGTCATTTCAGTCTTTCACCACCCATAACATCGCCAACCTAATTACATTACAGTGAAGTGGTGCTTCATAGATACTCCCTGGAACTGAACACTAATAAGACCATGTTTTATTCTCTGTGTCTGAGAGGAGCGTTGTGGCTCTCTGTGGCTATGATGATTGATGATGAATCCAGATTACATAAAAAAAATAATTTAACGATTTGAGTTGCAAGCTTTTAAGAGTTAAGATGATTATCTTCTTGCCTTTATTTTCAATTTAACTTGATGAAATTATGGAACCATTTAAGGTTCATGATTTTGTAGCTCACCAGCCACAACTCCAGCAGGGACAAATTTCTAGACCAAAAAAAAAAGGAATATCTAAAAGCAAATTCAGTTTATTCAGTTTCATCTTATTATACCTAACAAAATAGTATGGTACTAAGTGCAGCAGACGATATACGCTGAAGCTTGACTTACTTCTGGGAAAAGAGGTCTCTGTATGGGCTCCCATGCTGTAATGCGATTCCATATCCTTTGCTGCTCACACTGTTTCCAGTAACGGTGATGGTGCAGTCGTCATCGGTCAGGGCTGCATATTCCACTACCGCCATGTCCCACAAGAAGGCATATGCCTCAATCTTAGCCTGCGCCAGGATAAAGAGAATGCAGATTCATGATTATCAAGGATGGTTTTTACTTCGTGATCATTTTTTAATAACTTGATTGAATTATGAGAGCATCATTATGTAAAACACAAACCTCAATATAAGGTCGTGCGTTTCATTATTTTGTCTACTCTTTTATTTGACTTAACTTCTATTCCAATGATAAGCGATGTTCGACCAAATATTTTACACTGTTATTCCCATTCAAGGTAATTTTTTTTTTCTATGTTCATTATTATTATTATGATTATTTTAATTATGTGATTGCACTGAATATCTGAGAGAGTGCAACAATAAAATATGATAATTCATATAAAAAGTGACTAGAAAACTAAATCTTACAAAATTAATAAGCATCACATAAAAAAGAAAAAATCAAACCAAACAAAGAGAGAATGCCCATCCATTACCTTATTTTACATAAATGTTTATCACAGTTAGTCTGGAGTTCAACCCCAAAACTTCAGACATGAATCACAGTTAAAGAAAATATGTATTATCGTATCAAAAACTGGTTTATTTCATCAGATATAATAAGTATAATATATAATATAATTATTCAAATAGAATAATAAGAATCTTAATCTGGTTTGCGTTGCAAATCACATTTAAATCTGCTGGTGCAGATATGGCCAACTCCTGTACCTTGAATTACACTCTGAGTTGAAGTGGATTCAGATCCCTCTTGTGGTGCAGGGGTTCATTTAAAATACTGGCTACATCAGACAAACTTGTCACCATAGTGTAAAGGCATCAGACCACTGAAATGTGTCCACGGTTAAGGTGAATCAGAATGCTACAGCCAAGCTGTGGGTGAGTCTGTCAAGAATCCCAGCTTTCCTTCACACTATCTGACATAGTGATTATGGTGGTTTCACAGACTAGGAATAGACCTTCCTTTTCCAATGCATCTCTCCAGGGCTACAGGCAGAGATTGAAATATCACTGCCTGCCTGGTGTTAAGGTCAATGACAGCTTTTAGGAGCCGCTGCAGCAGCCGAAATGCTGACACCTTCTATGACTTACAAGCAGTCACAGCATCAGCTACAACTCAGACACAACAGATTGAACAGATGCTCATACAGTACCAGCAAAATGGCTCACGTTCAGGGATTTAATTGGCTACGGTGCAGAAAGTGAACACATATTCGAAAACATATCGTCTTTCTACTGGGTCTGTCTGCCTTTTGTGTTTTTTGTTGTCCAAGGGCACTTATGTCCGCTAGTTATCTGATCACAGTCTCCACCACATACGTCATTGATCCTCTACTCTGCCAGACCATTTGCCGTTGCCCGTCATGCAGGGGGAGCAGCTGAAAAATGGCTCAGCGCTGAAGATCTGCTGCGGACCTGTGGTGGCTACCACAGAGGAGGTCATTTTGACACATGAATGTGAGGTATTGCTGTATCGGGATAGTTTTAAAATCCCTCCTTTATACTGTACCGCTCTCAAGCAAAGGCATTGCAGAAATGCGTGTGTGAACAGGACATCCACTCCGCTTCTATTTGCAAGACAGCAGCTGCAATTTTATTCAGTATACTTTAAAATATAAATATGCAGCACTCGGAGAAGGTAATTTAGTTAAATTCAGGAGTAGGGGGAGTACATACAGGTCTAGCAACCCTATCACATCAAACTATAGAAACTACCAGACAGTAATTCTTCAGCACCTACAGTACTATGCAAAACTCTTAGGCAGTTAATGAAAATGATCTTTAAATTATCTTCACGTTGGTGCAAAACTGTGATATTTTGTCTGTAAAATTGTATTAACTTAACCATTTGAAAACTTCTCCTAAAGTCATCCCAGTACCCGTGGCAACCATCCAAAACACCCATGTATCTTTTGACTTAATCATTAGCAGACTGTCACGCCCTGCATCCCTGCCCCTCTCGTTCTTTCCCTAGTGCGGCACTAAGGAGCCACACCTGTTGATAATCTGCCTCACTCCAGCTGCCCCTCATCAGCTCCCTCGTTAGTTCAGTATAAGAGTGCCTCCCAGGCCTGTGCTCCCCAGTCTGGTCATTGATGTTGCCCTAATGTATGCTCCAGTGGTTTCCCCTTTTGTGCCTTTTGTTTGCCCCCACATGGTCTGCTTTTGTTTGCCCTGATCTTGTTTCCATTCAATAAACCTCTTGCCCTCCCACCTGCTGCTGTGTCCTTCATCATTGGAACGTGATACATACCTTGTTTAGCTAGTCAATACCTCACTGAGTTATTTAACTAATTAAGTTAATTAAAAAACGCTGGTGGTGAAATTTAACAAATACACAGGTTGGCTGAGATACCCCTGAGGAGAGGTTTGGGACTGAAAGCTGTGTTCTTCTAGCCATACAATGAGATTTCAGTAAGTTTTTGGAGAACAGGCGAAATTCTGGTTATTTTTTTGTTACTGTTAATTTGCGTATGTTCTGATGTTACATTGTTTTTTTCTGATCAAATATATACTTACTACCCAGATAAATAGCCTTAAACATTTGCTTTAACTACCTACCTGTAAAACTTTTGCACAGTACTGTACCTAGAGTAACAGCCCAGTATTTGTAGGTGTGGCATTGCCTAGCAGAGAGGTATAGGAACTAGGGGGCTGTGTCCTCCTCAATATTTAATTAATCACTTCTAATTAATATATCAATTGTTAAGGCCACAATATAATTTAATCCACTGAATTAACAAATATCGATTCACATCATTAAACCAAGACGATATGCCAAAACGCTGCCAAAAAAATGTGTGAAAAGTCTCACACAAAACAATCTAAAGACTCATTGGCATTGTTTAAGACATGTATGGTTTTTCAACATTCTGTTGTTAAAATGAAAAATTAAACAAGAAAATATTTTTTTAATGAAATTCCACTCAAATCAGCTAATGTTTCATTGATAAGATATAACTGGATGGAACTGAAATGTATCGCCGTAACATTTCAAATATAGCCAGATACCGAATAACTGTCTTGCAAAATCAAAATAAAATCGTGGCACATTGTGTCGAAGAATATGATTTACACCTCTAAAATTTTATTTGGTTTCATCTGTCTCACCTTTAAAAATACCAATCTATTTAAATTATTAAGTTTTGCCCCCCCCCCCCATATGAAACATTTTCCTATGCCATTGCTAATAAATTATTTCAATTAATTAGTTGCCAAACCACTGTAAGCAGTGACTGATACAGCAATTCTTGACCTATATTAGTACAAACTAGAGCACCAGCATAAGAACATTACAATCTGATCCAGTGGTTCTCAACCTTTTTTTCACCGCGACCCAATTTTTACCATGCTCAGCCGACCATATATCAAGTAAAGGTTAAAATTAACGCGATGATCCACTACATCAGCGGTCACCAACCTTTTTGAAACTGAGAGCTACTTCACAGGGAAACTGAGCCATATGATGGGCTACCAGTTTGAAACGCCCTCCTAAACTTATCTAAACTTCATGCATAATAAACATGTTTTAAATGCTTTTTTTTAGATATCATTTTCAAATCTATATAAATGCAAATGTGATTAAAGAAGAATAGCAACAGGATAAAATTAAATTTTAGACGCTGCTCACTGGTGAGTTGTGCTATTTTTAGAACAGGTCCGCGGGCGACTCCTGTGGTCCTTGGGGGCATTCGGGTGCCCGCGGGCACCATGTTGGTGACCCCTGCACTACACAGTGCAATTTACATCAATCAATGCCTATGGCACAAATCCGGTTGAATGGTGCCAGTGAATTTTAAATTTAATTAAATTTTTGGATTGGTAGAAACCCATTTATATAGGTTAAGTTAAGGATTAGGGCTGGGAAATCCGATCACCTAAGCACAGGACCTCACTGGGTTTAAAATGCTTACATTTCCAACTCTACCTCACGACCCTTTCAGAACTTGCCGTCACCCAGATTTGTGTCGCAACCCACAGGTTGAGAATCGCTGATCTAATCTACATTTCAGCGACTATAGCATTCAGGCTGGTCACTTGGTTAAATTGGAGATGAATGACTACATAATACTCTTGTGGCATTTGAGTCAATCAGACATGGTGAGCTGTACCAGTTCTTGAGCTGAATTGATCAAACAGACTGACAAGTCCCTTTGCCGCCTCTGAGCTGAGTCAGTCCGACACACTGAGCTATTCCCGTCCCTGAGTCGAACTGATCTAACGAACTCACAAGTACCTTGCAGCCTCTGATTTGGATCGGACATACTGACCGGGTGTCCGTCTCGAGGCTGTACTGACCAAACACATATAATTTATATTAAATTATATCAAAATATATAGGAGTTATTATCCAAAACATACAAGTTTTTGAACCTGAGCCTATGTTTTGTTTGAAAACTACATAAAACCACGCTGTATAATTTACATTACCACTATGGCTAAGAAAAGTCCACCCCTACGCATGATGCCCTCTGGCTACACACACTCTTCTAAGAAAATGCAGGGAAACTAGACTTTATATATGACAAGACTTCCCCATTACTGCTAAAGAAAATTAAGCTATACAGTAAAATGAGATGTGCAATATCCATCTGTTCAGGTCAATGCACATAATCTGCTCTGTCACTTCACTGTTGTATATTTTTATATAAATACAATATGTCATGAGCAATAGCAAGTAGTATAAACAGCCACACAAACATTCTTGAAAATGATACAGTATAAATGAGATCCAAATAAAATATAATGTGTACATTTTATTTTAATATAACGCACAAAATTAAGGCATATATGGCATGTCTATGGGACATGCCATACATGCCTTATATACGCACATAATTTTATATTCATATTTCATACATATATGAATATATATATATATTTGTTTGTATATGTAAAATTATCAAAAATGTTTGATATGATTCATTATATAAAAGGATACAGATGATCTGTAATTACACTGTTTAATTATTATTGGTTTCACAATTGTAATTACCTGCTGTGTAAAAACAAGTAAAATGTCACTGAGTGTCTTATTTGCAATGCTATAATCAACCTTCTCCCAAGACGTCTTCAGGGCTTCATAATAAGATTTAACTGTAATCCTCCTTACATTGATTTGAATCATTTGCATGAGGGGAATGTGATTATTACGGCTGTGCATCACTAAATGAAATGATGCTAATCTGAATAATATATGTAATTATGGGATGATTACAAAAGAACTGTCGGCCATTAAAGTATGAGCTTGTGTATGATGAAGCAAAGAAAGAGAGAAACCTGATCGTCTCCATACCACTAAAAATAAAAACCAAACTAAAGTAAAGAGAAAAAAAAACAAGAATATCACTAAGGAAATTAGCACAATATATTATAGACATATATTTATAAAGTGTCAGGTTTTTGAAAACAACCCCATACCAAAAAATTAGGCATGCTATAGGACAAATATTAAAATTTATTTATCTTAGAGCAAGGAAAAGTACCTTAAAAATAATAATGCCAACATTATGATGACGTTAATGAGAGTACCTTGCGGATGCCTTCAGAAGGGCTGGAGACAGAGTGGTCCTGGCCATTGTTCTTGTTAATAGTCCTCCAGAGTTCTGCAAATGTGCTGTCCTGCTCCAGAGGGTTTGTACCTTTGGCCTTGAAGTAATCATACACTGCAGAATTTCTCACTGTGCCATAGGTGAGGTCATTCTGCTTGGACAGGTCCTGGAAGGTGCTGTTAAAAGGGATTTAACTCTTAGGACAAGGACAAACCATCCGTAGTGACACCAGTCAAAGTCAGGCAGATGGCACCAATCCCTTTTTAGACTAGAAGGGCACCGAAAAAATTCTTCTCTGGTCGTAAATCCATCCACATATGTATTTGGTTTCAATCACAGATCACAGTTAGACAAGATTAAAAGTATATGATCCTTCTATATTCTTAACACTGCATTTGGAGATACTGCCACATATCCAAATGTTACAGCCATCATGTAAATCAAATGTTTAAAACCAGCATATCAAAAAGTATGGAGAGTAAAAAATTAGCACAAGGTATGGAAGAATAATGTCACAGAAGACACTCCCTTTCACTGTTCACTTTGACAAAAAAAGTCAATGAAGGTAAGAACGGTTAATTAAGATACCGGAGAAATATCAATTATCCAACAAATATACACTATACAGTATGTACTAAAAGCCCCATGGCAGTTGAATATAGCCTGCTGTAATTCTCTCAAGGATTCAGTAACAAAATTTTACAAGTTAATAATTCACTTTACAATTTAATTAAGTGTTAATCATTTGTGACATCTTTATATAATATAGATTTTGGTTTACTATGAGATGTAATTAAACATAATAAAAGGGGACAGGACAATGTAATTGAAACATAGACAATTCAAAAGATCAGTTGATAGCCTCACTATGGGAATGTAATTACAATCAAAATGAAAAAAAAAAAAATAATGAACGAAAACTGTGTTCGTGACAGTATGACTTTCAGTTTCTACAATATAATGACTATAAAAAGTATTAAAAATGTAGTCAGTAATAGCCAGGATGTGTGAAATCCAGCTCTGTGTGTGAAATTTCCAGCTCAGGAAAAAATGAAGAGACCGTTCTATATTTAAAGAAAAAAAATCTGCATTTTTAAATCCTGGTTTAATCCTAGTTCTGCTGGCAAAAGGCTATGCTGAGTAGCACGTAGCTTCCAGGTTCCAAATGTCCAACATAGCAGTACAGAACAAGCAGGAAACACCAGACAAGAAACCAGCCAGCTAAAGGGCAAAAGCGACTTTCTAATGCTAGAGATGACCGTTCATTTTTCCGACAGCTTCTCATGAATTGCAGGATGTGATTAGGTGACCTTCAAAAGGAATGGGAAACATTAAGCGCAGGTGTGCAGTGCACTGCTAGGACAGTTCATGCAGTATGAGGCTCATAGAAGCAGAACTGTAACCATAAATCCATCCAATCAGAACCCTTCTTACCGATTCTGCTCGGCAAAAGTGAGCCGTGCACATTCTGATGTCAGGGAAAGTAGATAACGCTGCACATTCTGACGTTACAAGCTAAAAACTCTGTTTTCCCCGTCTACACGTTGACTGAAAACTGAGATTCTGAAAATCTTTACCCTGGACGGGGTTTTACAAAAGTTCTATATTCAGTGACCTAAAACTCCGTTTGCATGTGGACGAAAGGCCAAAACGCATAGAAAAGATATGTTTATTATTATATTGATGACTGTGTAATGCTCTGTCTAATGATCTCCGAAAAAGTGAAATCGGGCTGGCACCATACATAAAGCAGCTGTTCTGTGCTGGTACTATAGAGGACACAATTAGTTGTAAGGGTGAGAGTAAGCTGATTTCACTTTATCTTGGACGGTGTATGCTGCACACAACTGAAATAAGCTAGCTAGGTCGCCGACACTAAGAAGTAGGCCCTAATAAGCCCTTGGTGGTCACCAATGTCACCTATAGGACTGACCAGCCATACCATCGTTTATCATATGAAATTGAAATTAAATCTTTAATGGGAATTTAAACTGTTTAAATAATTTAAAGCATACAATATCAAAAATGTGTAATACAGCAGGCCAATTCATCAAGTGAAGGCCAATTGAAGTGAATATTTTTGGTTATTTACCAACAGAAAATACATTGTTTTGGTCATACAGCTTTTATTTTCTAAGTATTTCCTTTGAATTTAATAGCTGTTATTGAAACAGACTGTTTTCTTTTCTGGAGGTCATATTTCACTCAGATCAACAATATTTGATGCCCCATAAATGAGGA
Source organism: Hippopotamyrus pictus (assembly GCA_026781145.1). NCBI lineage: Eukaryota > Metazoa > Chordata > Actinopteri > Osteoglossiformes > Mormyridae > Hippopotamyrus > Hippopotamyrus pictus. The sequence continues at coordinate 9,737,724 of JAODLC010000065.1, read as the reverse complement.
ATCAATAGTATAGCCACTGTGTGCTAATGTCATTAACATCCTTGTTTCTCTGGACTGCGTCATGCTGTAAGAAGTGTTGGCGTCACGCCAAGAGCTAAGCACCAATAAAAAATGATATAAACCCCAGGTCCTCACAACCTCTATCAAATAGGCCAGTAGAGGGCGCCTATGCAGCAGCTAGGCCTCTCTGAGTCTTAGGCAAAAATGTCAACAGGCTCCTAGTCTTAGGACACAACATTAATTTGACCCTACCGTGAGCTAAAGTTACCATGTAATACTTAAAATGAACACTAACTGATTTAAGGACCCCAAGTAAAGTGCAGATGGATACTCAATAAATAGCATAATGAATTGCATCCATGGGGAGCATTTTGTAAAGTAAGTGAAAATGTTGTTGTGTCATATATAAGATGTTTTGTACTAGGTATGATGTAATGCTGGGTAATATTAAGATAAAAAATTTGTTTCAGAAAACTCAAAGGAACTGAGCCATGCAACAGCAAATACATAGTAGGTGAATTTCCGATTATATTGTACTTTGTAAAGGAGTGCCAGTAACTTTACTTGAAACTGTGCTCTATGACACACTACAGATACCTTCATAATACATTATAATGGTCAGTATAAGAATTAAGGATGCTTTATACTGCATTGTGAAGGTATCTATAGTGCATTATAGACAAGATTGTCATAAGCATTCATAATGCATAATAATGCATAATAAACATGGCTATAATGTGTTATGCATTTTTATAAATATTTATAGCCATGTTTATAATGCTTTATGAATGCATTATAATGTGTTATGAATGTGTTCATAGATTCTTATAGGCATGACATTCATAGAAAGAGTCTTTTCCATTTATAATGTAGTGATGCCTGCTTTTGGTTGCTGTTGTGCCGCTACAAATATGTCTGAGATTACTTTATTGTTGTGCTTTGCAGTATTTACAAAATGCATTATTACACTCATTATTACCTCATGTGTAATGCAAGCACTACTGCCTTCAAGGCACGTTACACCACCCATTCCCCATCCTGCTTGCATTCTTGACTTGGGTATCGCCTGTGCATTCAATAATACTGTATCTCCATTAAGGCTCAGTCTTTTCAAGTGCCTGAGTACGTTTCCATCTCTTCAAGTTGTCAATGAAGGCGTTGTGCATATACGCTCTTTGATATTTGTACAGAAAAAACATTCGGTTCAAGGGGATAAATATTTATACCAATCAGCCATAACATGAAGACTATTGTCAGGTGAAGTGAATGACATTCATTACTTTGTTACAATGGCACCTGTCAAGTGTGCCATTATACATTAGGCAAGTGAACAGAGTTAATGTGTTGGAAGCAGAAAAAATGGGCAAATGTAAGGATGTGCGACTTTGATAAGGGCCAAATCGTGAAGGCGAGACGACAGGTCAGAGCATCTCCACAGTTCCTGTGGAGTGTTTCCAGTATGCAGTGGTCAGTACCTACCAAAAATGGTCCAAGGAAGGCCAGCTGGGTAAACCGACATTGGTGTCATGGGCATCCAAGGCTCACTGATGCGTGTAGCGATGGCTAGCCCATCCAATCTGATCCCACAGGAGAAGTACTGTAGTACAAATAGCCGATGAAGTTAATGCTGACTATGATAGAAAGGTATTGGAACACACAGTGCATTGCAGCTTGCTGCATATGGGGCTGCATAGTCACAGACCAGAGTGCTCATGCTGACCCCTGTCCACTGCTGAAGTTGCCTACAATGGGCATGTGAGCTTCAGAACTGGACCATGGAGCAATGGAAGAAGTTGGTCTAGTTTGATGAATCATATTCTCTGTTACATCATGTAGAAGGTAAGCATCTGCGTTATTTACCTGGGAAAGGTAAGCCAACGGGGGCAGTGTGAAGCCCTGGGAAATGCTCTGCTGGGAAACGTTGGGTTCTGACATTCATGTGGATGTTACTTTGGCACATACCACCCACCTGAAGATTGTTGCAGACTAAGTACACCCCTCCATGGCAATGGAATTCCCCGATGGCAGTGGCCTCTTTCAGCAGGATAACATGCCCTATCACACTGCAAAGTGTTCATGAATGGTCTGAGGAACACGAAAAAGAGTGCAAGGTGACTTTGCCTCCATATCCCCCAGATCTCAATCTGATCGAGCATTTACTGTATGGGTTGTACTGGACAAACAAGTCCAATCCCTGAAGGCTCCACCTCACAACTTCAAGGACTTAAAAGATCTGCTGTTTGTCTTGGAGCCAGATAACAGAGGACACCTCCCCAGCGCCCCAACCAAAGACTGGGGCTCATAACATAGGATTAGGGTTTGACTTGGCCATTCCAGAACATTCATATTTGTCCATCCATTGTCCAGCACATGAGAAGCGTCCCCATAGCACGATGCTGCCACCCCCATATTTCACTGAAGGTACAGCACGGTGCTTCTTGAGGCGCAGTGTTACTTTTTCACCACACATGCCTCTTTGATGTCTGTCAAAAAGTGTTCTATTCTGGTCTCATCTGACCATAAAACCTTCTCCCACATCTTAACTGGGTCTTTCTCATGCTTTGCAGTAAATGCCATACGTGGATTTATGTGGATCTTCTTAAGGAATGACTTTTTGGCTTCAAGCTTCTTGGCCTGTTTTATGTAGCGCTCCTGAAATTGTGGACCCTTGCACCTTCACTCCAGTTTAGCCAAAGAGCACTGCAGACTTCTGAGAGTGATGGATGGATTTTTAGTAGCCTTCTCTGACCAGTCGACGTCTTGCTCTGATGCATAGTTTTGAGGGGCGGCTGCCGTGATGAACTTTCCACTTTCTCGTATTGGATCAAACAGTGCTTAACGGGATATTCAAAGTCTTTGATATTTTTCCTGCCTTGTGCATTTCACTGACATTGTTTCTTACATCAGCAGAATGCTCCTTTGTCTTAATTTTTGCAGTGATTATCCAAGAAAGAAATTGGCCCTTCTAAAGGGCACTTTTATATCCAGAGAGAAACATCAGGACTAAGTAGTGCCTAATTATGTTTAATTATGGTCAACTAAGTGTCAAGTTTGTGTCATTAATTGTGTAAACCTGGAAATTCCAAAACACAGGGTTTCAGTACTTACGCAAACAGCATGTATCATGTTATTATTTTGATCTTTTTTGTGTTAGTAGACAACTGACCTAGTTTGGTGAAAATATAATGGAGCAAAGGAAGAGGTTTCAACATAAATGCTGTTTGAGAAAGTTGTTTTATACTCCAGACAATTGTCATGACTGAATACTTTTGCAAGCTACTGATTCACCTGCGTATTTGAGGGTTGTACTTTATACTGAAAATATACTCTCAAGATTAAAAGAGAACAGAAATATTGCCATTACTTAACATTTTGTTCGACTAATGAAGTCTTCCTTGACAACATCCCCTGCAGGCTACCTGGTAAAATTTGTTTTGTCTTTTTAAAGACACAAGGCCTCAGAGTCTGGGCTGAAACCAGATGTTCATTAAGTGACTGGATTCAAATATTGGCCCAGACCTAAAAATTTAGCTACTGGCTCAAGATCATAAGAAATGCACAATTTATATGGCTGAAATATTAAATTTCCTTTCTAGACTGCACAGTTTTGTTTGAGACTAGGTGACAAATATACTGATTCAAAATTTTCATGGATGAGGTGTTTAGTATCGATGACTTTAAATGTCCATCTGTCCTGGTAAGTCTCAGTTTGTGACCATCATTCTTATTTGCCAATGCAGTTTTGCCGCGGTGCGAGCTCCCAAGAATTTCGAGAATATTCCTCTTGATGCATAGTATAATTTTACAGTTTTTATGCACCTGCAATTGAGTGACTGGCCATTCTGGAAGCCTTTTAGCTACTTACATATCAAAATGCAAATCATCAGATCTCTTTTATAGCCTAGTCTATGTTACATAGATTTCACATTCATCTCTATAGCAAAAGTACAATATTAGATTACAGACAATCATACAAAGCAACTGACATGCCTTTACTAATTTTCTTATCTTGATATTTATTGAAGCATTCATATTCTGTAATCTGGATTCCTTTAGGTCATACAGTTACTTATGCTATACCATCAGTTGCCTTGTCAATCCCCTGCACCTCTGACATGAGCTGGTAAGGCATCTTACCGGATGGTGTTGTCTAGGCGGGACACGGTGAGATACGCCGCGAGGTTGGCTGTGTAGGAGGAGCAAACGATGAGGGTGAAGAGCCACCAGCTTCCCATTACTATCTTCAGGGCCATGGAGGTCACCATCGAATCCCCACCTGCAAGGGAAAACCTCTGATCAAGCTGTCTTGCCTGTTGGTTTTTGATTAAGTGATTCATCCAGAAATAATTTTTAAAAAATGCACTTAAGACATTTTCAAAGTGTCTATTCAAACGTCCCCCAAAAACACAAATTAAGCAGATAGAAGTGGGAATATAAATATCATAATACAGAAAGAAATTAATTAAAGGGATACGAGCATCAGAAAATGTTTGTATCATTTCAGTGGCTCAGTCTTTCAGACTGAATACAGTCTGAAATGAATAGATATTCAGTGAAGAGGCACACCACTGATTCAGTGAGGGTAAAATAGGGAATAATGAGTTGTTAGGTTCTGGAGACGGGCAAATTACAATTTTATACAAGGCTAATTACAGAACATTCCTGGTATTTGATTTGCACAGGTTTTGTTTCAGTACTGGCCACGTGTAAAATGTGTTTTTATACAACATGTGGAAATATGTTTATATATGACTTGACCCTAATCTACAATAATCTGTAGCAAATAATATGATTCCTGTAGCAGGGGTTAATCCACGGGCACTGTGACAAATCTTAGTGACAACTGCCTTTTCTTATGGCATCCTTCAGTTCATGTTAGGCACTTCATTATTTTACTCATAGACATTTTTCATATAATTTATGATGCAGAAACAAACAAACAATCAAATGTTGTGTCAGATAATGTAATGTTTGTACATAAAACAACACTGACAACATTGTCGTTAAGTGACACATAATATTGAGATTATGTTATAATTTAATTTTTTGGCCATTATGGTTACATGACAGTAAAGTCCTTTGTATATTAAGCTTTACTGCATTGTAAATCTCCAAAACACTTAGACACTTGGTCTGAGTGCTAAGATGACAGACTGATAGCTCAGTTTTTAAATACATTGCTGGGACAACATTTTAATATGGCCCTCATGTCTGTCCCACATTGTGCTGTTAAACATCAAATGGTAACCACAGGTATCTGAGGACCCAAAGATACATTAATGCAAAAATCTGTCAACGGCTTGTGTTATTTTGATTTGACTATTGCGGATGAGTGTGCCACACATTTCTAAGCAGAGAGTCTTCAAAATTCTATAGGCTGATTCACCTGAAAATCTGAGAATTTGATTTCATTCATTATGTACCTGTTTTGGATATTCACCACATTAATCAGTATACGGGCTACACCTTGGTAGATGAAAATTTGATAACATACACGTCGCTCATTTCAAAAGAATAAGAAGCTTATCAATATGGGTTAAATAGAACACTCATACAGTGGCTCAATTACTTTCATACTAAATGCAGGAGTCGGCTCAGATAAATTCAAGATAATCTATTATTTATCTTGTATACAAATCACTGCTTCTTTCAGCCACATGAGCTGCATGCTGATCAAATTTATGGATGATTCTGCTGTGGCGTGCCTTCTGAATGACATTAAAACCAGCTACTCAGATTACATCAACCGTGACTATGAGGAGTCTTGCGCATTCATTTTTTATTCACAACACAAATGAAAACGGTTATTAATTTTGGGCATGCTGAGATGCTCTGCTCGCCCTGAACGACACAGACACTGATATTGTTAATAATGAATAATATAAATAAATTTATATGTGTAATATGTAAATTATCAGCATAATTATTACAACAACAAAAAAACAGCAACAGTAGGCATGTATTTTCTCAGCAGTGTTCAATAACATTTCCATGATTTTCCAGTCTCTAATCCACCAACCTGGTCCAAAGAGTTTTAAATGAAATATTATGAATAATTTCTAATTCCTTGGATTCTGTAGATCAAAAAGTCATGGACCACCATGACCTCACTAACTAGAATTATGTCCCTGAATAAATTAGGCTTTATTTCCTGAATTAATTGAAAGCAGCCCTGTGGTTAAATTATTCTCCATTCAATGAATTTTGGTCATAGCTGTGATAGATAAAAACTGAGTGCCATGACCCATGATTATAGACTACAGTTAAACATAAGTAAAACTGCAGGAAATGCATACACATAGAACCAGTAGCACTGTCTAACATGGTCTATATCATTAAAAAGTTTATTGTTTCTCAACACAGAGAAAAAATAATTACGATAACACTTTACTTAAAACAATATAATGCATTATAATGGCCAGTATAAAAATTTATTATAATGCATTATAGATGAGACCTTCGTAGAGCATCCGTAATGCCTAATAAACATGGCTATAATGTGCTATGTCTTTTTATAACCATGTCCATAATACTTCATGAACGCATTATAATGCATTATGAAGGTATCTATAATGCAATATACATGACTGCTTTAAGTAAAGTGTTACCATAATTACTAACATGAATTTACTGGCAATGGCTGAATGCTCAACACTGTTAAAATGGAGAAATTTATCAGGCACATACTTGACTGTCTGCAATGCACCCAAGTTTTATAACATATCTTACACTTCCCTCTAGTTTCGTAAGCCATACTTCATGGACCATCCTGCCAACATTGCAGAACATTTAAGTGCTAAAATGTATATTCCTTGTAGTTCTTCAACTATTTAAATGCCCAGAAAAAAAAATCTAAAAGGCCCGATCTTTAAAATGGGGGGGAGGGGTGCTTACTAGTATTAACACAAAACACATTTTAAAAAAAAAAAAAAAACATCATGGATCATGACACCAGCAGCACTATAACCACCCAATGGACATATTCAAAACGTATGAATTCATTGACCATTCAACCCATTTTCATATTGATTTATTAGAATCTTGGTTTCCCTCTTCTTGATCATAAGTAGCTGCCTTTCACAGGGTCAGTTATTTCCCCAAAAAGCCCAGGTATTTAATGCCACACGTGATTAACATTCCCCAATGCTGTAATAAGTCACCATGTAAACTGATATTTGCATACAAGGGAGGCAGCTAAATCTATACTTTGTTGACATGCAGCTGAATACGCTTCCTGTGAATGCATAACCTGGTATACATGAACTGTACCACCTACCTTGCTGAACAAAAGATCCATAAACTAACCAGATGGCGCTATTGAGGGATGATGGTTGTTGGGGTGCTGAGGGGTTGCGCACTGTCTGTATCCTCCTGAGAACAAATATCAAAACTCCCACTACAGGGATGGCGGCAGCTATGCAGGACCACACCGCCAGGTCGAAGGGCGCAAACAGCGAGAAGATGTTAACTTTCTCCTCTGGCTTGCGCAACAGAATCCCCACTGAGTAGTCCATGTAACGCATACTGAAGTCCACTACATTCTCCCGTTCTGGTGTGATTGTGATTGCAGATATAGCCAAGTCTGCTCTCTGTAGAAATGAAGAAACAGAATGTTCATTTGAAAGCAGTGACGGAAAAATAAACCAATTCTGAAGATAGATGACCTCATCTGAATCAAAGGAAATTAAAACAATTAAATGAAGCCTTGCCTTGTTGATAAGCTCTCCGATCATGCCGTTCCAGGAACCGTTAGGTAGTTGACTGCCGTATATGTTATCCGCAACCTGGTAGATTTCATATTTGAAGCCCAGGTTCTTGGCTAATGCGTCAAGAATGTCAATGGAGAATCCTTTATATCGCTTGGGTTGCCCAAGAATATTTTCTGCGACCATGACAAAGGGCTCCTCCTTAATGTAAGGCAATAGATTTTATGAGCATAACATTACGTGTTCATTGATATACAGTATAGTACTGTGCAAAAGCCTTAGGCAGACAAAGAAAACGATGTTTCAATTATCTTCATGTTGGTGTGAAACTGTGATATTATGTGTGTCAAAGTGTGATGCTTAACCATTTCAAGACCTCTGTGGTTACCTCACTACAGACTACACAAGACTATTGCACAGTACTTAATGGAAAATAAAACTGAAACAAAACAGTACACAAATTAAGGATAAACATACGAATATCAAATACATTTTGTAGTAGAGGACAGACAGACAACAGAAATGTTGTGTCACATGTTAACTTCTTATTTTTCTTTTTTTAACCTAATGTTATTACCTATTTCATGCATTTAAAACCAAGGAATGACTCATGTGGCTGCTCTAAAAGCTCAGGCTGAAAAGTTAGAATGCATAGGAGTACAAAACCCCAAAGCTCCACTAAAGGCATAATAAAACGGAGGGTTTAGTACATGGAAAGCCATCCTTTAAAACAGCCAAATATCTCTACAGTAAACTTGAGGAATTTGTTGTAGGCTATTTAATTAAAGAGCTTGAGCATTCACAGTAATATTAAAATTCCTTGGTATCCCAGTATCATCTAATCTTCTGTAAGTACATTCATGATATCCAGATGGGAGGATCAAAAGACTGGTATTAATGTGAATGTGGAATCTTTTCAATAGGATTCTAGATAAGTATCCTTTGAGCATCTCCTCTACTACTGCTGTATAATTTGTATAATAATTAAAAAAATTATTATTTTTGGCTAAAAATAAAATTTACCAACATTATCTCTGAATGTTCAAAATCCATTTCCGATTTTATTTATGTACTCATCTATATCTATACACAACTATATATAGTTATCTGTCGGATTATAGGAAGTACAAAGGCGAGTGGCCCCCACCGGTAACGTCACCACTTTGATCGTCACGCCTTGCATTCCATTCTCAATGCGACTCTCTTTCAAGCTACCGTTAAGTCCTCGAGCCGAGTCCCATGTCGCCACCTAAGAGAAAGACAAGAGAATGTTGTAGGAAGAGTAGAATGAGCCACATATGTGCCTAGCTTACAAACAAGAGTATTAAAAACATTGCTCCCATACATGGGTGCTCTCCCTGTTCAATCATCACAACGGCCCTTAATGTTGGAGCTCTGTCTCTCAAATTAAGTAACGGAATGTGAAACCTTGTATTGGTAAATTTGCTCTATGTTTTTTCTACTCCCCTTTCATATATTTTATTTCCGAAGTTTATTTCACAAGATGCCGACTGTACGGGTGCTCTGATCAATATTGTGTTTCTGTCTTGCTTCTTTCTTTCAGCATACGTTAGAGTCGGGGCGGATTAACTTATCGGAGGGCCCTAGGCTGACATCAGCATGGATGCTCAGGTGTTGTCGATTTAACTAACCCTTCCATTTTTCCCATGCTGCAGTGGGGCCCTGGTGTTTTCCATGGCCTGAGGCTATAGCCTAGGATAGCCTATGCATTAATCCAGCCCAGGTTTGTGTCACCTTATACAAGTAAGTTTGATCTACTGCAGATTAGGCAGAAAATGTACAGCCTTTTCAGTTCTCATGAACTTACAACGCCAGCAGAACTAACAAGCCTTCGTCTGTGCCAAGTTCAAGAGACAACCTCAGCCCCATCACAGCTAACTCTGTTGCTTGTGAATGTTCGCTCTCTCAGAGATAAAACTGATTGAACTTTACTGCCAATACAAAGAACAGGGTCAGCCTCATCTCTGCTGGCTCTGTTGCTATTGAACGTTCTGTCTCTTAGAAATAAAACTGGCTGAACTTTACTGCCAATACAAAGAACAGGGGACTTACAGTAATTCTATGCATCACTGATACCTGGCTTGACCAATTCGTATTACTCCTCTAAGATTCACCATATTCTGGGCAATTGGGAAAGGTAAACTTTACTTAAAATCCAAAGGTGATGAAATGTGCTTCTTAGTATCTCTGGTGCAACAGTTTTAATGTTTTGGATTGCCATTGCGCCACCATTATCAAATTCTTTCATCATTCATCAGTTCCTGATGTTCAGAGGGTTTTCCCACATGTGCCACTGGGTAAGCCTGACTGAGGAGTGATCTATCCGACAAGCCAAAGGAGAAATCTAACAACAAACAATCATTATAAAGTCCTGGTCGCCACATTCTATAGGCTCTTAAGGTGGATCTATCTAGTGTATAGATTAGCATATTATCAGCGTGTAGCACAGCAGATAAATAGATCAACACTGCATTGTCTAGCATAGGTTTTTGTGAAGAAATATGCATCCCACACAGGATGATGACTATAACAACAAACTCCACTTCACCTAAAACATGCAGCTAGTGCAGAATAGGAACAATCCTTCCTGTTCCAATTGCGACAGTCAGCAGCACAAACTGTCCAAATACCAACTACCATAACCAAAGACTGCAAAATCAAAATGTACCCATAGGATAGAACAGTAATTCAAATCAGGCTCCAGAGCTGCCTGAAGAAGTGACTGATTACAAAAAAAATAAAAAATTCCAGTCCCTCCATTTGATGATGCCCTGCTCCTTTCTGCTAAACTCAGCCATTTCAGTGGACACTTTGGTAGCCCAGGGGGATCCTCGCCCAGAACACCTACTGGCTCCCTCTCACCTCAATTTCTCATCACTGATGAAGATGGGAACCATTTTCAAGACAGAAAACAAGAGAAAAATTGTAAGATCGCTCTGCTAGGCTCAGCCAGCTAGCTCCAGTGTTCACAGATATTTTAAATGTCACAGATATCTAAAACCCAAAGCAGGTAACTATATAATGATTATAGACCAGTTTCCCTAACCTCAGTCCTTGACGTGGGAGATGTTTATCAGGAAAGATTTGAATTTATGGTCCGACAGAAGCAGCTGGAGCAAGCTATGTAGAGGGTGTGATGGAGACACATTTTGCAATGTACTGGGAGGAGAAGGAGTTGAGGAAGTCAAGAGAAAGAAATACGTGTGAGCAGATGGACGGAGACAGATTGTGTGTGACATGCCGGAAATTTTGGCTCTTATCGCCTTTAGTCTAACGAACACTTAACCTCATATCAGGAGTAAGGAAGGTCGACAGTGAGGAAGACACCAGATAAAGATAAGGACAAGAGATACGGGGAGTTTATGTCATTATAGGGCAATTGGAAAGATTTACCCTCACAAACAGCTTTATCCAGATGATACCATTTTAACATTCTACACATTTAATGGTAATTGTACGACAAAAGTGAAGTTATAACTCTTATAACGATGCCTGGAAGTAACAGGTAGAGCAATACCACAGAAAAAGGAAGATATAGGGCATAATAATTATTGTCCATTATGCTCATTAAAGGTAATAAACCGGCTTTTATTGAGCAGCTGCTGTTGCCTAGTATGTGGGACAAATTGCCAATAAAGGTTCAGATACTCATGGTTATATTATAACCAGCTTGTCAGATACTTCTTTACACAACTTTTTTGCAAACTGTATTACTCATTGTTTTCCTATCAAAGCCTAACATGAAGCCAACTCTAATAGTAGTGAAACACAATCAGACAGCAAAAAAATACAATATACACATATTACCAAAATGAATAAATCTACTGATTATTAATTTTGATCAATGCATCATTAGTTTGTTGTGTCAAGTTTCTAAAACAGAGCTAACTTGTTACTACTGGAAGTAGACGACCACTGGCCCCAGTTCTTGTGCAAGCCCTCTGTGATCTGGGAAAATACGTTACATTTTTTGGCGAACAAAGCATAGTGAAAAGATACAATAAATGCGAGATGCAAAGATCACTGTGAGATATTACGTGAGAGGCTGCGGTAATAACTCCTGGCATCCTCAAAACCTGCATTGTACATATATTTTTCGCATTCATGAGCTACTAAACTTTTTATGTATGTTTACTGTGAAATGTTTTACGTTTGCTGGTCTTTGGCGAAACTAGGAAATAATTCCCATTTAATTTATTATGCCGATATTAGTTTATTATGCCGACCCCATGATATATCGAAACCGTAATGGGAAAAGTCGTGATGCAGAAGTGTAGTGCAGAATGTGCGTGTGACTGTTTAACTAGTCAAACTAGTCAAATGATGGGTGAACAAGCAGGGATAGCTCACTTTCTCATGTTGTACTACAACAAAAGGACAGCAGATTTCATAGCGCTCATGATGGTTAAGGGAACATATTTGCATCCTTACAGAATCTATGCTTAACTCCACTAGTCAAGGGTTTTCTGCTTTAGAAATGACCAACTGTGGGTAAATTTATAAATCATTTCAGACAAAAGCAAGATAATTAAAATTTAAAACATGATTCATATGATACTTTTCAAACAAATATTTGCATGACATCAGCAGATATACTCACTCGCTTAACATCTTTTCCAAAAGTTTCACTGTAACTGCTTCCCAGGATCTCAAACTGCACGTGAGGGTTTGAGCCATCATCTCGGAAGTCCATTGTTCCTGTAAGTCCAGTAATACGGCCCTGAGAAAAGGGATTTATCATTTCAATTTTGTGCATTTGTGATTGCATAGTGGTCAAAAAGAAATCATAGGCATTTTAGTGTATGACAAGATTAGGCAAGATAAGATGAATTTTATTAATCCCACGGAAGGAAATTTCAGTATTAGAGCAGCACATGAGCACAATGCTTATGTAAAAATTAGTTTTGTAGAACAAAATTGACTATCTGGTGTCTGACCTGCTAAAAAAAGAATAGCATGATTTTGTCTTGCCAGTGAATGGGAACTATAAAATGTTTTCTCCATCCCTTTTCTGTAACTTCTTGTCCTATTCTGGATTGTAGGGGGTCCGTAGCCTATCCCAGAGGCTACGGATGGAAGGGATGGAACAACCCAGGAAGAGGCACCCTCACTTGTACAATTTGGTAACTCCAGTTAACCTCAGTATGTTTTTGGACTGTGGATGGAAACTGAAGTACCCAGAGGAAACCCCACAGTGACACAGGGTGAACATGCAAACATTTTTTGTTTATATTGTGGAATCAGTTTCAGCTAAGACTCATAATATAGATGGTGGAAGGCTACTCGTTATATGAATTGGTTTCGGCTAAATCATTCAAACTAACAATACAGTGTCACTCTGTTGAGAGGGGGTTGGGAGGTGTTACAGTAGATGTTGGATATTTCGCAGGCTAGGTGTTGAGCCTTGATCACACATGAAGCCAAGGTGGATACTCTAACCTGGCCCCAGAGGTGTGAGGCAACACTGCTAACCACTGCACCACCATGCTGTCCCGAAAGGTTTTCTCCCATTTATAAAACAATCCTCAGATAATCACATAGACAGCTTTATTATTATCATACTTCTATTCTCACTTATACCTTCTGTATTGTGTCAAGCATAGACCAGCCACCATTCCATGGCTTGGTAGACTTCCTCATGCAGTTCAGGCTGGCCATACTGTGCCACTTTCGATCTTCAAGCTTTCTGTAGAAGGCATTGGCCAGCATCAACACACTATCATAGAGGTACAAATTGGACACCTGTATGGACGACAGAAATGAAGCAAAACATTGTCTATTTTACAATAAATCCTTCTGCAGTGCATACAATGTTCTTTCCTAATTTCAAGATTGATAAGAGTATTTAGTTAGACATAAATTTATGCAGGCTGCATGCAAGGGTGTACATTATTAATTAATAATGATGGAATTATATATGTAATTTCTGATATTTGTGCTAAAATACATTTCCGATAAAGCAACCCTGCACCATCTAAGTGCATCTAAGAGCTGATTTACTTCAGTCCATGTGTAAAAATGAGCAAAAATTTTTTATACAATTTTTTTTTTGTATATTTAATCACTCACTTTTATGGCTGCTGTCAATGGATATCATCATAACTCAAACTCCCTATGACATTTCTTCTCTAAAAACTTTTTGCTTTCTGCTGAATGCTTTTTTGAATTTCATAAAGTTAAATGTGATCTATTTTTTACCGTATAAATGTGTTCTGAATGTATTTTTTCCTCCTGGCTTTGTAAGCATAGAGAAAACTATATTAAGACTAAAAATTTTAAATGGCTTATATTGAACGCATATTAAATTGTTCAAATTTGTATTGTTATACAAAAGAAAAGAAAAGCAAATGTACACCACAACATTCAAATAAGCCAATTATGCAACTAACAGGTAACAGGAACAAATACAAATACAGATTAGCGATACAGGAAATCTTAATGTTTAGCACTTCAACAATAGCACGCCAGTCTCAGATAACATCAAGTTATTTGCTTTTTGCTTTTGCCATTTTTAGACTATTCTGTACATGTGTTATATTAGCGTGTCTGAAGTGGCTTAAAATGTGTCTTTTGAGCAATGCTGTTATGCTGATTTGTTTTACTGACATTAGCAGGCAGCTAATGGCATGTGACCCCAGTATTAAGAACACTGCAATACATAGCATCACAGAAGCGAGCAAGTGTTGGCTTCCTTTCCTGTTGTTTTGTGTGACCGATTGTCAGTGTTGAAATAATCTAGCTGTGAGTGGGAACAGGAGTGTGTGTGGACAAGAGTTCATGCTGGACATCTGGAAAGATAGTGCTGGACAGAGAGATGTACGACTATTGCATCTCTATTGACAATAAAGAGCACTTCCATTTTTAAATCAAGATCTGTGATTCTACATGGGTGTCAGGACCTGCAATCAGACATTGTGAGATGTGGAGATGATACTGCAGTCTGACAATGTAGAATCACACTGAGCTCCAGGAGACAATCTCAGGAACAGCCTAGTGGGGGGGCAGCACAAAAAAGATGCTGTTGGAAGATTGGCAGATGGTACCTGGCCAGCCACAGAAGCTCTATCAAGGCCACTCTGACATCTTTGCAGCATAGAGTGATTTCAAACTGCACCTAGAGTGATTTTATCCGAAACCACACAGACACCGATGAGGCTGTCCCCACCTGCCAACCCCCCAATCACCTGCCGCTACCAAGACGGCAAGTAGCCAGAAAGAAGGTTTAAGAGATGGCTGTCAGCTAGCATGTGTGCCGTCTCCGCCATCTTGATGAGGAAGAACAGCAGCTGGTGGTTAATGTGGACTAATGCCAACTGAACATCATCATTTGGGTAGACCTCTTGCCCCAGATCAACAACACCTGGGTAGTTACAGCTGGTTCTTCTCTTTGGACATCCACATCATATACTGGCAGGTGGCCCTGGCATTTAACTGTTATAGGAATATGGCATTCGACTTAGGCTAAGGACACTTCACTATGATGCCCTTTGGGTTGTGCAGTGCTCCACCCACCTCATGGAGATCAGAAGTGGAAATTTCAGGTCCAGAAAGTAAAAATCCAGACCAGGATTCTGTTTCAACCAACCAGTTCAGCATAAAGAGTTACAGTCATATAGTACTCTAGAGGCTGGTTGAAACAAAATCCTGGTCTAGATTTTTAATTTCTGGACCTGAAATGTCCACCTCTGATGGAGATGGTGTTAGCAGCGGTCCCCCAAAGATAACATATCATGTATCAATGATTTGCTGATATGTGTTCCAATTGGTCTGGCCAACCACTGGACAACCTGTGGGATGCCTTTCCAGCAAAATGGCAGGGTGGCCTGAAGCCGAACCCTTCCATGAGCTACCTGCTCCAATGGAGAGTAAAGTTACTGAGGCATGTCATTGATGACATCATGGCAGCCACAGACATGGGCAAGGTGGCCATGTTTAGGACTTGCCAATCCTCTAGTCAGTCAGTGAGGTTAGGACGTTCGGGGTGGCTCTTATTACGAGTAGGGTGTTCAAGGGTTTTCAGTCATTGTTGATCCTCTGCGCTGGCTGACTGCCAGAGAAACTGAGCTGTCCTGGTTGTAGAATTGTGACTTGTCCTTCTGGCGCCCACTCTCTGTGCTTATTTCCATCCCCTTCCAGGCATTTCTGAATGTGTGGCACAGTTTCTGCTGGGTACCAATGCCAGCGACTCAGGGATTGAAGTGGTCCTCTCCCAAGTCATACTTTGGCTCATCTGGTTCTGCAACTTCTGGAAGCCAGAGAGACAAGTGGTCTGCTGGCTTACAACGCTGTAGCTGTAACTGTTTCACGGTCCTGCAGCAGGTGGGGTGCCTACAAAGCCATTTCGATGTTCCGTGGATTCTGTGAGGCACAGGGATGCCATTATTCCGTCAGGCTACAGCAGTGCCAGGTGGAATGATGTTCACTGGCTATGCGACAGGCAGGGACTTAGCTCTCCTAAGAAGGAGACACCAGCACAGATAAGGTTTCCTCCCTGTCATCCTTCAGCTGCTGAAGCCCCAGTATGGAGGGCAACAGCTGTAGCTACGCCCAGGGAATTCGGAGCCAGACCCAGATGACAATCTGCAGTCGCATGCCAGGAGCAAGATGAGAGGGTGACGCACAGCTAATCCAAGAGATGGCAATTGCACGCCCCAGCAGCTCGGCATCCCAGAAGTAGCTGCTGGAGTAGCTAATCTGCGGTTATGGGGCCCCTAAGGAGCTTACAGGGGAGGCTGCAGTGATGGGGAAGGTTTGCAAGTACCTCCAGCTCAGATGACCGTCTCCACCCCCTTGGACCCTCGGAGCATGAGGTAAGTGGAGTGGTTTAATAGGCATATTCAGCTGGTGAACTTCACTGTAGCGCATCAGAAGGGAACACCAGCTTACCCAAACCCTATTATCTAACTCTCACGCTCCTCTTTGGACTGGGGTTGAAGACACTGAACCCCAGATGAAGGTCTAGTAGGAGAGCCAATGATACCAGGGGCATGAGTGCAACCTAAGCTGAGAAAAGGAGTTGTGCTCTAGGCTGGCAGGCAGTGGCTGGGGACATGTGTGGTGGTGATGTACCTGTCTGATAATAACATGATAGGACAAGGGTGCTGGATTGTGGTGGTACACCAGGATCAGCTGGCATGATACAAGCCTCTCAAGACGCCTACAATTTTGAGAATGACAAAAGTATTGGTTTTCACAAAGATAGCTGCTTCAGTGTTTGTAGATCTTTTTTTTGTCAGATGTTTCTATTGTATACTGAAGTATAATTACAAGCATCTGCTATTGTAACTCAATCAGCATGACTGAGTGATCTCTAGCCTTTTTCTTGTCAACAGTCTCACCTGTGTTGACGAGAGAATCACTGAAATGATGTGAGCAGGTTAGTTTGTGGCAGGGCTGAAATGCAGTGGAAATGGGGTTTTGGGATTAAGTCCATTTTCATGGCAAAGAGGTACTTTGCAATTAACTGCAATTCATCTGATCACTCTTAATAACATTCCGGAGTATACTGTATGCCATCATAAAAACTAAGGCAGCAGAAAATCAATATTTGTGTCCTTCTCAAAACTTTTGCCCATGGGTGTAGGTCAACCACCATAACCTTTGTCTAGCCTCTCATCACAGCCTACCTCAAAAAATGGTTTGAGTTTGGAAAATCGTGTGTTTTATTATTTTGGGTTGTTTATGGCTCGAGAAGTGTGGTTGATTCGAAGGTCGTCAGGGCATGTACATGACCTGCCTCTCCGTCATCCCATGTGATCTTCTGTCAGTGTAAAAATGATCCAATCATGAGCAGTACTGTGTGGTATGTGTTCATGCTGGAACTTTTGAGAATCTCCAGTCTGTTCCTGGGCTATTGTTGTAAAGAGAGGTGAACAATTCTGTTTAAAAACAATTAGACGTAAAAAAAATTTGTTCTGTTTTTAAATGGTGCCTCTATGACTAGACTTCTATGACTGAGCATTGCTTAATGAATGGAAATGTGTCTTATATATCCCTTAATACTGCAGTGCCACTATCAATTTCAGAGGTTAAATGACAGATTTTTTATATATATCATGCGTAGCTTCAGGAAAATAATACATTTACGTTGTACTGTATAAATTCTTATATTACCAAGCAATCTGTATTTCCTTAGTAAATACCAAAAGAGATACAAATATTACATGACACTTAATTCTGTGAATAGTAAAATGTTTGCACGGGGTAAAATGGCAAAGCCATTTCTGAAGTGGTTTTGAAAGCTCTCTCTATTCTAAACATTGTTTTCTAAAAGAAGGTTGAATATAAGAGTCCTGCGACTGTGACAAGTTTAGTTCATATTCTAAACAGTGAAACTGAATACTTTGCCTGCAATTGAACAGTTTCTTCAGAGAGACCCAGTTAAATGTACATTATTCCTGAAAAGCAAGGGAAAGACCTTCCACACTGTAATTGACATGAAGAAAAATGCATAAACTAAGAGTTTGTTGGCAGCTTTTTCCACTTTGATGCTTGTCTGAAAGCACCACACTACTGTGTCCACCAGAGGGTGAGTTTAGTGCTAAACAAATATTACAATTGCATTTATAGTTAGAGATATTGCTGTGAAAGAATTTTATAAGTTAAAAGCAGAAAATAAATTAAATTGCCTACTTTCAATGTCTGCATTTTTTGTTTGACCTGTTTGAAGCGAATGAAACAGTTCGGCTGTGAGGTCACATGCTTGCGTCTTCTCAAAAGAGTATTTTGTCGAAAACTCTTTTAAGGGTGAACAAGCAGTTGACAGAGCCACTGGAGCACTGCACGTCACTGGATGATGGCAATGATGACAACAATAAGAATTTCTAGTAGTGAGTATTTCAGAGACCTCCAGAGACTGAAGGTAGCCTTCTTGAGGATCGCAGAGCAGTGAGGAGATGCGGTGGTTGTTCCTCATGCAGCGAACATTACTGTCCTTCCACAAGGGGAAGATCTGTCGAATGACTGTCATCCGTCCCAGAGCACTGTGGACCAGCTCCAAAATCTCTGCATCACTGATCTCCTACAAACAGTAAATGTCACACATTTAATATACGAAATGTTGCAAGTTTCAATTTCAATTTCAAATTACATAGTACGATAAACGCTTTGCATATGCAATAAAGAACTTCGCGGCAGTGAACACAACAGCTGTCAATAAATAACACCGTTCATCTGTACTTCAACTGCTTATTCATTGCTGCCTTGTTGGCAGTGTTGCTGTCGGCGGAGTTAAATCTGACATATGGTTTCAGAAAACCACGCTGCTAAGCTGTCGCATCACTACGTGTAAATATTTAATTTCTTTAGCTATCTCAAGGTTTAACTCATTTTACATTTTATGTAGCGATAAATGAAGTACAGTGGGTTCAGTCATTGCCGAACGCAGAATAATATGTAGTATATGACATATATACAGACATTTTTAGATTTAAAATTCTAGACTTGCTCATTTTCTGAATGGTTATACGATAGAAGTATAAATTTATGCATATTAAATTACTTATTCAAAATCAATGTAGCTCTGGAAAACTGGTCATGTCAAAGCAGGGGATGGTGTTTTAGTGCATTTGTCAGCATGTTAAATTAGCATGTAGATTACAGGAACTTTTACCCATTTTAACTAGAAGAATTGCTTCACATTAAACAAAAAAAAACATTAATTTATAGTTTAAGTGAGAAACCCGTATAATGTTTTTGTTCTCAAATGTTTAAGAATAATTGATCCCGTTATTTTGAGGGCCTTGAGGTCTTCATCTTTCCGCATCTGTCCATGTACTCTTTCACGTTTATTAGAGTGGTAAGGCAGCACATGGGCTCTGGCCTTCTACGGGTAGGTCTGCATTGTGTCTCCACTCTGGGCGTGTGGAGTTTGGCTCATATCGCATGCTGTCCTCTGGCTGTTATGATCCCAGAGTCCAAAGACATGTACTTAGGCTAAATGGGGCCTTTACATTCACCATGGAGTTTGAGTGTCTGCATCTATTTGCCCTGTGATGGACTGGCATCCCATCCAGTTTGTACCCCAGCCTGTGTCATATGCCGGTAATGTGCAGGATATTAATAATCAAATTATTTTACATATCGCCTAGATTAAAAATAACCACTGATGAATTCATGGAGATGCTGAAATGGAAATAAGAAATGCATCTCTGACAAAATCAATGTGCCCTTCTTCTTTTTCACTGTCAGCAATACTTAAGAATGAAAAGCTTAACACAGAACCCTACATGCACATTTTGCCTTCAACTAGGGCTGCCCTCATTGTCCTGTATAATACGGGACTCAGCATGTGCCAAAATAGGACCTCCGAGTATTATAAGGGACAGGTGGCAACCCTACCTTAACTGATATCGCAATTAAATGTCTTTAAAATTAATGATCGACTGCACAATATTTAATGTATTAAGAGTTACTCTATGCCCTAGAGCAATTCACTATCTCTCAGTAGCCTTTGCAAGAATACAAGAAATGAGATGGCATTAAATGTTACACAAACAGTAACATAAAGCTTAGTAATATGCTGAGTATGACAAACAATTAATAAACGATTATCCTGATCTCAAAGTATTTTTCAGATCTATATGACGATACATTTAGATCCGCCAATTCCTATGATTTCCTTCATGTGGGAGCACGCCCATGCTGACTTTAGGAGAAAAAGCAAACCCCATACATTGATTTCCAGGAGTGCGATTAGGACCCCCCAACACTCTGCATGAGGCTACATTGTTACACACAGAGCAATGGGATCGCACATTGTGAAATAGTGCACCGGGGATAAGTCTATATGTTGCTAGCATACATTTATTTAGTTGGGGTCGGTTGGTGTGTGTGTTAACTTTGGGGTTGTTTAGACAATAAAATGTCCCTCTGCCAGTTACTTTAATATCCACCGATTTTCTAACCTTTACTCCTGGTCAGTGTTCATTATGGGCTATTTGAAGATGCTACTTAGCCTCACTATGTGTCTTCGAACGGTAGGATGAAACCAGACCACCCAGAGGAAAGCCACAGCACACGGGCGAACCCCACAAACATCACACACAGAATGCAGGGAGGATTGGTACCCCTAGCCCTGGAGGGATGATGCAACAGTATCAGTCTCCACTGAGCCACCCCCAGTACTTTCATACTGTCACCAAAAAGTATGTGAAGCAGAACTTGCTAACTCTATAACTTTGATAATCATTATACAACTTCCACAGTGTTTTCAATAACATTTTTATACCGTATAATAACATACAAAACTATTATTGAAATTG
>JAODLC010000065.1:9685966-9711362 GCA_026781145.1 Hippopotamyrus pictus | reverse complement strand
TTTATTAGTCTGCATTTCCAACAAAAAAGGATATGAACAGCAATATTAACATGTCATCTCATATCTGTGACCCTGACATGGAATGGGCAGTTAGATCACAGATGAGTGGATGGATGGATGGATGGATGGATGGATGGATGGATGGATATAATCTCAAAAACTATTTCATGTTCATGCATGTATGATTCATGAAGTGGGATGCTGTATATGATTAAACTCTAAAAGGAAGCCATTTACATAAGAGAGAGTCAGCACTCATTTTGCTCATTTTTTCAACCAACACTGTTGGTACATCCTTCCCTATTTCACCACAAACTCAATATATGTAACCATGGTAACATATCCTCCATCGACACGTCCAGGATGCAGCCCCAATACAAACTGGTACGCACAAAGGTGTACGAGATATACCTTTTTATTTCAGGGGTGGTAGCACTGACCTAATACTAGGAATACAGGAAATATTATATTCCTTCAAAGGTCTTACCTAAAGAGGATTAGCACCACTTCTGCATGGACCTATAATGTTTAAATTTAAACTAATAAAAACTGTGCCTAGAATTTCTTATCCATTGTGTATATTTGACATACATTATTAATGCTTTGAGAATGCTTTAAGTATGACTACAATGGTTTTCCTGACAGTGTTCCTAGATGAATGACAGAGCTGTAGGTCTGTGTTGATAAATCATCTCAGAATACAGATGCTTAGTTCCTGAAGTCATTCTATGAACCGGATCATTTCCTCATGCTTCAACCACGCCTTTTGCAACAACTTCAAAGTTATTTTGCTTCTTTGTTGTAATTTGCAGTTATCAATTTTCCAGTCATGTTATAGAGTCTGATACCGCATTTCTAGATTATCTATCTATCTACAGTATCTATGGGATAACAGAACTTCAACTCTGTCAAATAAAATATAAAAAAATAAAATACTGTACTTGGAATACAACAGATCTAACTTTTGTCCCCCATGCTGCACCTTCCTTCAGCTATACCGCCTTTCCCAGCCTGTTTCCAATGTTGTAACACCCTCTTCACGGAGCTCTGGATTCTTTTAAGTATTACATTTTCAGGAAGGCAAACACAAACACTCATACACACAAAGAATAAGTTTGTATGTTTCACCGCGCACTTGCTGAAGAAACCCGTTGGTGTTGTATTTTTAAACCCCTAACTTCCCATTTTACAGCCAGCAGAGTGGGAGGTAAAATCTTCACCCCTGAGATTGGGCATTTACATGCCATAGGTATCTTAAAATGCTTCATCCATCTTCAATCTTGGGGAATTCCATGGTGCGTCATTCAAATATTTCTCTATAGCCATATTACTTATATTCAGACTTATTGGTCAAAAGTTTTACAAGTTTCTGCAACCCCCAGAGCCAATTTCCTGTTACATCTTGCATCGGAAATTCAATGTGCTTGTGACAACTTATGGAACGAGAGAAACTCGGTGGGTGTTGGAAGCAGCAGAAGAAAAGTGTGTCATATTCTGCCAGCTACTTACGTTGGCAAACTCTGCAGCACAGAAAGTACATAGACTTAAATAGTTTAACAGTCTAATTATTTCATTATTTAACTTAACACCTATCATCTCTGGGAATCGATGCTAAAGCAAGACGCGTTTAACATCTTCAGTATGTTAATTAGAGGATAATCTGCAATCAAAAAAATCCATAAGAAATACAATACAAAATAATTACTAAGCATGACACAGTCTGGAATTAGTTCTCTTCAACAGTACTAAATCATGACAGTAGATCCATTGATAATCCTAGATAAAATTTGCAAAACTTAATGGTGTAGGAGAAAAAAATACCATTTAAATTGTTTGATTATGGCTTTTGGGATTATTATTTATTTAGAGAAATCTATGATTATAGTGATAGTTTGATTAAAATGAAGTTCATACAGACCTGAACATACACAGAAATGTTTGGAATAGTACATAAAAGCTTCACTGAAATGAAAACCATTTGTTTTTTAATTTAAAAATAATTATTTTGATGTAAATATTTTGTTCATACAGTTTTGTAATTGCATTTCAAAATGTGAGTGAATGACATTCTCTCAAATATCTTCCATTTTTGTCACTACAACAGTCTCTGATCAACAAAGTACCTCTATTAAACAAGAGGAAAAATGCAAAGCACATTTGTTTATGAAAGAAAACAGCTAAAATAAAGATGAGTAAAAATGTAAAAGTAGGCAAGCAAGGAAAATAAAAATAAATGCAATAAAGTGAATTACATACAGCCTTCTTCCGTAACTGCTTATTCAGTAAAGGGTCGCGGGAGGCTGGACCCTACCTCAGGAAGCACTCAGCCTGAGGCACCCTGCTTGGGATGCCAGTTCATTGCCGGGCACATACTCACAAGCACTGGCAACCGAGTCAAATTTGGACGACTGGAGGAAACCAGCGTGATTAGAGGAAACCCCCACAAATGCAGAAAGAGCACGTACACTCCAGAGACACAGTCGCTTCAAGGGATTGAACCCAGATCAGTGTGGGTGTGAGGCCACAGCACTACACACTGAGCCCCTGTGCCATTATGGAGACAGCATATGGCCAAAAATGAAAGCAGGCATTTTAGTAGTTATTCTCAGTATGAGTGCAGAAAAGTAAAGTCTAGAGGCATTGCATGCATGCAACTAGTGATGTCAGTTTTTCCATGCGGTGCGAAGGGAAAATTTGGGTAGTTTTTAGTCCTCCAGTATATGGGAATAGATACTTATTATATGACCGTCAACTGGTTGGTTATATCAAGGCACTATGGGTTGAATCTCCCGTGCATTTATCGGCTCATTTTGGACCACTGGCCAAGGGGCGATTTTTTGCTGTATCGGCCGATACCAATAGCTGGCTGACTCAATTGGTGCATTTCCAATTATTAGAACTCAGAACACCTTACTGCCAGCATGCACAGACATACCAGAACTGGCTGTGGTTTGGTGCCAGACATGAAGTACCAGACAATATTATAAGATTTTTAGTAGAAACACTTGTGCAATATAGGCAAATCCAAAGAAACAACAGAGATTACAAATTCACAGGAAACAAATACGTATTAAGACAAGTTTGCAAAAGAGTACATTGCAAATGACTGCAAAGTTAAATTGACCGAATTTTAACTGAGAATGTACTGAATATGCCATTGTGTTATATCATTTTACGTGCTCCAGAATAAAGCAGCCATTATTTGCATTGCATTTTCACATCAGGCATTTATATAAAAACAGCACTCTACAAAACAGCAGCATGGTATCAAAGGAAACAGCAGCAGCAGATATCACACCAAATTCAACATTTACGTTTCTTAGCCGCATCTGTTGCCTCATGATTTTATAATCGGTTAATTTTTGTGGCAATTTAATTGTAAACAAATTACCCTAACCAGCAAACATTTTACTTATGTTATTTTTCATATAAATTCATGGTTGAAGACTAATGACTGAAGGCATATGTGAAATATGAGTGTGTGAATGTCTAAATTATGAATAATGATATAGCAGATGTTTGAAGGTGGCATTTTCACCAGTGCATCGCCCCATAGGCTCCAGCACGGGAAGCGTGAATTCAGAATCCATTCTGTCTTTGTGGAGTTAGCACGCCGTCCAAAGACGTGCGTTTAGGCTAATTGGTGTCTTTGTGTGGGGGAGAGAGCATGTGCATCTTACACTGGGGGTACCACATGTCCCCACAGTGTGACTTTTTGGGGACCACCTTTTCAATCCCCAGAAGGGGAACCTCAATCGTATAAAAATCTGTGACTGCAATCAAAAAACTAAAAATCAAGAGTCTTGCATTTTGTTGTTTTACGTATGGTTAAGGTTAGTTAGGGGTTAAAGTTGTTATGCTGGGATTAGGGGTTTTCCCATAGAAATTAAAGGACGGTCCCCACAATGATGTGGATACAAATGTGTGTGTGTGTGTGTGTGTTTGCATGTCCCCTGTGATGGACTGGCATTCTGCCGGAAATCAGCCTGCGGCCTCTGCCTGACCCTGACTGGAAATAGTGGTTGGAATATGGATGGGGATTTGTGGTTTGTGAAACGGTCCAATATAACAAATCCACCCCCCCCCCCCACACCATGTCCCATCATAATGAAATTCAATGGGGAGCGATATAGTAAATGGGCTGTCAATCCAAACAGTTCAGAGATAAAGAAACACACATCCATGCTGGGTATAAGCATTTCTACCCACAGCAGGATTCTAAAAAAAATCGCTGCAGTGAAAATTCATAAGTCCTATTATATTTTTGTATACTATTAGTTATAAAAGTATATTTAGTGAATAGCAGAACTGACAAAAGATAATTATTTTAGTCATTTGAGGCAAATTCAACAAAATTTCTGATATTTTTTTAAAATTATAAAAGCTTGTCAATGACCTCTAATGCCTGTAATGGGTGACATACTATACGACAAAACAAAAAATACAGATTATAAAGCGACAATTACCAGGTCTAAAAAACATTAGAGTCTCAGTGCATTATATGACAACGGCTGCATCAGTGGAAACTCATCTGTTTCATCCATCTAAAAGCCCACGATGCACAATATAAGGCATCTATAGGAGAAATCTGGGAATCTCTAGAACAGTCGATATAATAAAAACCAATACTTCCCTAAAAATTCTATGTGGTGAAGTGCTTCTTGTGCAGTTTTATGAAAAGTAAAAAATAAAAAACACTAAAAAATAGTATGGGAAAAATAGGTATTAGGTAAGTGACTGTGTTCATATTTTATGTGTTGACTTTTTGTGAGGGCAGCAGCACTGACCTGTTACCTGGCTCTCTGTGATTGGGGGTTAAGGTCCTTCCCCTGTTTGTGTAAACTCACTGAGCACTTTATTAGGAACACCTGTACACCTGCTTATCCATGCAATTACCTAATTCATCTAATCAGCCAATCACGTGGCAGCAGCTCAATACATAAATTCATGCAGCTACAGGTCAGGTGCTTCAGTTAATGTTCACATCAAACTACAGAATGGGGGAAAAATTATATCAGTGATTTCGACTGTGGCAAAATTGTTGGTGCCAGGCCAACTGGTTTAAGTATTTATGTAACTTGCTAATCTCATGGAATCTTCACATACAACAATCTATAGAATTTACTCAGAATGGCGCAAAAATAATAAAAAGATAATCGATTAACTGAAACACCTTGTTGATGAGAACGGTCAGAGGAGAATTGGCCAGGCTGACAGAAAGCCTAGGGTAACTCAAATAACCACTCTGAACAACAGTGATGGAATGAACCATCTGACAATGCACAACATGCTGAACCTTGAGGTCCCTGGGTTAGAACAACAGAAGACCATATCAGGCTCCATTCGTGTCAACCAAGGTCTGAAATCTTGATTTCTGCTGAGACACACATAAGGTGGGGTCAAAATTTGCTGTCAAACCACATGAATCCATGGACCAAACCTGCCTTTGTGTCAACAATTCAGGCTGATGATGGTGGCAGCGTAATCATATGGGGAATGTTGTTTTTGGGCCAGTTAATACCAGTCGATCATCACTGGAATGTCACAGTCTATCTGCATATTTGTTTCTGACCATGTGCATCTCTACATAGCCAATACCCATCTTCTAATGGCTACTTTCAGCATGATAATGCAACACGTCACAAAGTCTTTTTTTTTTTTTCTTCGTAAAAATGACAATGACTTCAGTGTTCAGTGGCCTTCCCAATCGCTGGATCTGAATCCAGCAGAACACCTACAGGATGTGGAGATTCACAGCAGGGATGTGCCGCTGACAATTCTGCAGAAATTCTGTGGTGCGATTATGTCAGCATGGAATCTTGAAGGAACGTTTCCAACATTGTGGAATTCGTGCCACAAAGTTTTGAGAGCAAAGAGAGGCTCTACTCAGTATTAATGCAGTATTGCTGAAGTGCTCAGTGAGATGTGTTAGGACCTCATCCTGGGTAACTCCATGCCTTGTAGGATAGGCTGTGACTGTAAATAGGACAAGTGGGCATAGAAAAGGGTTGGATAGTCATCAAATTTTTTGTCTATGTTTAGAAATTTCTTATCTATAGAACAAATCAGGAACCACCCAGGGCACTAATATGCAGCAGAATATTAAAGGGAAAGCTATTTAATAAGATGTGCACCCATTTATTTTTAAATGTCTTTCAAAGTAAAAGCAAGTAAGCCTCATGCTAAATCAACATGGCATATCAAAGAAACACTGAAAATTACCTTTGCTGGTTGGGAAACGCACTGATGAAACAATATGAGTAGAGAAAAAAAATGTGCGTCCTGGAAGCACCTACCCTCAACAGCAAAGGAACTGACAAGACTTTTCGAGTGGGAGTGTTTTGAAGACATCAAATGCAATTAAACTCAACAGAAACTAACAAGCTATATTGCAAGGCTTATAGAAGCACCCAAGGGAATTATCTCCAGCTCATTCATCTCCTCCCTACTCTCTGGCCACAGGCTAGATGGTTTCTAGGCCTCCAAGGGAATATCAGCTGACCTGCTGGAAAGAGACCAGCGGTCAGTGTTCTGTTTTATTTATAATATCTGGTGTCCTTTTACTTTTTTCCTCTGAAACATCCCAGTCGTATCGGTACAGAGTAATAATGAGTTTCGCTGGATAAGTCTCACTGCTATGATGTATAACGCCATAAATGTCCCAGTGCAGCAACATTTATGGGGAAATATGTGGCAGTCTCTGTCGCCCACGCCCCTTTTAATGGAAGAAGTAAAAAATGATTATTTTTACTAATATTATACACTAAAGCATCACTTCCCTTCCGTAATTGATACTGCTTATCTAGGCATGCTGTGCTTCCTGGAAGCTGCAAACTAACCCAGTGACCCTGCCCTGGATTACCAGGTTGAAGATGGATATATGGTCGGATAGATGTCAATCTCGTAGTTGCGTCCAGGAACTGAATGATAAAATAAAATGAATGAGAGACTTGTACAGTTTAAGGCAGAGCCCCCCCGTCACCTCAACCCCCCACCCCACTTTCACGTATTCACAGGCTCCAGAATCTTCCAGCGTGTTCATGCCCCACCAAGACCCCGTATTACAGGTACAGAGGAGTTCTTTGCTTTCTGCATATCCCATCTTGCTCCATTAGAGAGACAGACAAATGTGTCCATATAAGGCAGCAGGGTCTGCCAGTGTGCGGTGCCAGAGTGCGGTGCCAGTGTGCGGTGGCAGTGTGCGGTGCCAGTGTGCGATGCCAGTGTGCGGTGCCAGTGTGCGGTGCCAGAGTGCGGTGTCAGTGTGCGGTGCCAGTGTGCGGTGTCAGTGTGCAATGCCAGTGTGCGGTGTCAGTGTGCGATGCCAGTGTGCGGTGCCAGTGTGCGGTGGCCCTGAAGCACTAACCCACTGAGCTGTACACCACATCTGAAAAAAGTAAAGGTGCTTTTAGTAGTATGTTAATATTACTAAAGGTATATAGTAATATTAATAATATGCAGGCATATTTATGTCAGTGCTGCAAAGAGCAATAGCAGATGTCCAAATGTATTTTATCTCCACTCTTATTTGTTATTGTGTCCATAATTTTCAAGATTAAAGTGACTGGAACTCTGACAGCATGTGCCACACCAGAGGAATGAAATCCAGGAAAATATTATCACTACATGCTGTGAGATAATTAGCCTGAGAGGCACACTCAGAACCATTAGCATAACTCTGAGATGCAATTAACGAGACGCAAAGTATTAAAAGTGACTTTTATACCAAATATCTGTTTTATGACTGACTCCGAAGCTCACAGCAGACTTTGAAGGTTGAGGTAAATATGTATCACAGTGGATTTCCTCACAGAAAGAAAGAGGAAAGGGACTCGGAGAGGGGATCCCCCTTCAAACTGCTTCTATACCTTTTGCTTCAGCCCTAAAAGCCACTATTATGGTGTAGTCTGGTGTAGGGGTCAGCACCCTGCTTAAATATAATGCTCAGACACATTGCGTCGTTTGGAACGTCAATATTGAGGAGGTTGCCGTTTTCCTGGAGGCCAACACAGTTATTTTTACCACATACACAAATCCATTTATTTTATTCAACCTTGTACTTAGAGTTGATCTCTGTGAATTAGCCACATTATGTATAAACTGTCCCATGTACTTTCTATATTTATCCCATATTGATTTGCTCACGCTAATGAGACCAACTTGCTTATGTCGCTCAAGCCTTTGAAACAAACCTCTATGGCGGCCACATAATATATTCCATGAAACATTCTCATCATTAAAATGTTGATACGTACGTTCAAAACAGAAAAAAAAGAAAGAGGACAGACATATACCGTAATTACAGAGTGGTGAAGAGGAAACAGCCCGCTGACTTGTTGGCAGTGCAGATGCATTTAACATACCGCTGCTTTGAAGGTCTGCTTGTTGGCCACACAGTGACTAAAGTTAGTGCATAACCCACTTGCTAATCTTCACCAGTGTTGTCTAATTAATCTGAGCAACCGCAAGTGCAACCACCGCGAAAACATGCCGCCCCGTGCATTGTGTTGGAAAATTAACATCTGTAGCTGGTAAGAAGCTTGTGAATTTTGCCTCCACCCTGCCTTGTCTGGAGAATGTCACTAATTACTGTATTTCCTGTAATTTCTGCATCTTCTTCGCGATACACAGCAATGGTTTAATTAGCTGAAAAACTCAAGACAACTTGAGCATGATTTTTGAATAAAAGTGCGGTTTCCTCTACTAACAGGTAGGCTCAGCACGGACATAGAAATTTCAATACTAAATTCATTATCGATACCATTGCATCATTGTTCAGAGAATAGTAAACAGTACCAAATATTAGGCAGATGCATAGCCTGATGAGAGAATTTAGACTTCTATAGAATTCATATATACATATTATCATATTCATATACAAGTCATATACAGAATTCAGAATCGTAGTCAGGCTGCAACATTGCTACTCATAAAATGGGCATATTTACACTTGAATTTTGTTTATATATATATATATATATATATACATACATACATATGTGTGTGTGTGTGTGTGTGCGTGTATATATATATATATATATATATATATATATATGTATATTGTGTGTGTGTATGGGTTTGCATATTTTAACCTAACTAAAAGAAAATAAAATTAGACACCTTAATAGATGGCAAGCACTTAAAACTACAGATTTATATAAAGCAGATCGATCTTCAAAAGCTTAAGAGTTAATAACTATACTGTTCAGTTCTCATTCTGCTGGGGTCATCATGTTTTCAGCTACCTCGGAACATGTCCGTTTAGATAATGCATCTTGTACAGTATCTTTCCCAATACAACTATCCATCAAATCCCCAGGGAACAGATGTAAAATATTTCCCAACATATGAACTGATGCATCACAGTGCCATTTTGAGAATGCAGTTTCTAATAATGGTTTAGCTGACACTAGTGAACAGGCTGACAGATGAACAAATGACTAATATATTTCTCTCATACATTCTGGCCTTTTATTCTACATTGCAAAATAGTCTAATAGGGCTTCGGAATAGCAATGAGACATTTTCCCTAAACTACATGAACTGCGATTAATGTAAAAACACTTTTGTCCCCCTGAGTAGCACCATAAAATTAGATGAAAACCAATCCTCCTTATAGCTGACTGCACTACGATGATGTTGTAGATCATGAAAATAATATAAGAAAATTATAACTATAATAAATCAAACACATTAAAATTTTTAATCCGTTAACTGTTTTACAGACATCTTTTCAACTGCTACCACTGCTCCATTTTCTTTATACATGTAGCCCGGGCTAAATAGTATATTTACTGTCCTCTTCAGCCGTTGATCATATAAAAGGATAGCAGTTTATTATTGTGAAAACCTGCACATTTGTTTTGCTCAGTGTTACTTAGATTGCAATAGCAATTTCCCTGTCAAAATTAAAGTGATTAGGTGATATGGAATAAAGCATGCATATGAGTAACAGCATAATATAGGGTATTCATTATGAACGTGTATTCATTTATATCGATGCTTGCATTTAAAACAAATCCTCATTTGTTAAACGTTTCAGTAAACACTCTTCATTATAACTGTATAGTGTTTCTTCCTAAAAATAGATGAATGATATACAGGCCAGCAACATGCCCTTGAAAAAGAATGACACAGCAAAGTGCGAGGTGGACAGCTCAGGGCTCTGCGCCTTTCACTGAGCTGCCGTGAGGATGAGCCAGGAAAGTGGGGGGGATGGGTGCCTGTGGGTGATCCTCTCTCTGTCCTGTAGGTGTCACTGTTGACTCCTGCCTGTAACCAGCAACAGAGTTCCGCTTTGCAAGTGAACTAAAATCACATAAATTTCAGTGATACATATATTTTGGGTTAGAACTATTAATTAATACTCGAGTCAAAAACAAAAAACTAACATTTTACAATTTTCAGATACTTCATAATACATTAATTGAAATGCACGATCTATGTTGACACCGAATATAACACATTTTGTAAAATCATGAATCGCTGCACAAAACAGATGCACTATATGGACAAGAGAATTGGGACACCTGGCCATTATATCTACAGGAACTTTTATGACATCACATTATAAATCCAATAGGATCAATAGGGAGTTTAGCTGCTATAACAACTGCCATTCTTCTCGAAAGTGTGTCTTTGGGAATTTTTGCCCATTCACACAGAAGAGCATTTGTGAGGTCAGTCTCTGATGTTGGCTGTGAAGCCCTGGCTCACAATTTCCATTCAAGTTCAACCCAAAGGTGTTTGATGGGGTTGAGGTCAGGGCTCTGTGCAGGCCAGTCAAGTCCTTCCACACTAAACTCACCCAACCATGTCTTTATGGACCTTGCTTTGTGCACTGGAACACAGTCATGCTGCAACAGAAAAAGGGCCTTCCCCAAACTGTTCCCAGAAAGCCAAAAGCACAGATTGGCCAAAATGTCTTGGTATGCTGAAGCATTAAGAGTTCCCTTCACTGGAATTAATGGGTCTAGCCAAACCCCTGAAAAACAACCCCATACCATTATCCCTCCTCCACCAAACTTTACACTTGGCACAGTGCAGTCAGGCAGTTAACATTCTCCTGGCATCTGCCAAACCCAGATTCATGTATCAGACTGCCAGACAGAGAAACATGATTCATCACTCCAGAGAACACGTTTCCACTGCTCCAGTGTCTAGTGGGAGGGCTTTACACCACTCCATCCAACGCTTGGCCTTGCGCATGCTGATGTGAGGCCTGCATGCAGTGGCTGGCCATGGCAGCCCATTCCTTTTGCTGGGGTTAATGCCAGAGGAAGTTTGGAACTTTGCAGATATTGAGTCAACAGAGCTTTGGTGACTTACTGTATGCTTTACGCTATGTGTCTCAGCAGTCAGCGACCCCTCTCTGTTACTATACACGGTCTGCCACTTTGTCGCTGAGTTTCTGTTGCTCCTAAATGCTTCCACTTTGCAATAATACCACTTACATTTGATAACGGAATATCTAACAGGGAAGAAATTTCACGAACTGACTTATTACAACGGTGGCATCCTATGAGAGTGCCACGCATGAATTCACTGAGCTCTTCAGAATGACCTATCCGTTTACAAATGCTTTTAAACCTGACAGATTGGCTAACTGCTTGATTTTATACACCTGTGGCAATGGGTCTGAATGAAACACCTGCATTCAAAGATTAAGAGGTTTGTCCTAGTACTTGGAGTATTTTCATTTCCACAGAGGGATGCATCATTTTAATGTGCAATTTCATGATCAGCCAGCTATGGTAATGCTGATGAGTTTGTACTTTTTGTGAACTTGCAAAAGTTAGAAAAGTCTTCTATGCCCAACATGGAATCACATACAATAACTTACAGACAGATTTATTTATGAAAGACCTTTACTTTTAAAAAGATATTTATGTGGGTAACAGTAACAATTTGTCACTTTAAATGCCTGCCAGAAACAACCTTTCGATTCTTAATTAACAACGGATAAATGTTAAGACAGCATGGATTATTCATTATTTAGCAAAACAATTTGAATTCATGTACAACACCACATATTAGCATTAACCACAAGACTACACTGGATAAGCAGTATAAGAAAAAATTAATAGATGGATTATGATAGCGATTTTTTTGCACAACAATTAAACATCAGTCATGGTTTACAGGAGCTCTCCCTGTCGAAAAGGGAAATAGAATTATTTATTAGTAACACTGCATATTAAACTTATGACAAAGGCAAAACAAACAAAAAAAAAGTTGAAATGCCACTAATTTAGATTCCTGTGTTTCACTGTATATCAGCACCTGTACAAGCCGGCAAGGTCAGTCATCATTAGCTGGCATTACAAAGAAAAGGAGCCCAAAACTAGCTCTCTGCGAGCCATATGAAATGTAGATTGGCTGGAAAAGGGTAGAGCCAGGATGGATGAGCTGGAGAAATAGGCAAATGGAGCAATAGAAGGTGAGAAGATGGGATGATGAAATGTCAGACAATGATAAATAACTCCTTAGGAGCCTTTATTTGAAGAGGGCACAGTGAGGAGAATAGAACTGAGGAAATACGTAATAAAGAGAGAGGGCAGGACAAGGATACCCCAGGTCAAGGAGTTACAATAAGGGGGACTTGCTTCTGGTAAATTCCACTGTGCAAACTGTGTATCTTAATATCCCTGTGTTCTAGGGAGCCAATCCATGAAACACTCTGTCACTGAGACTGACCCAGAGCCACAAGTGAAGACATCAAGTTCAGTGGCAGCACGTAGATGTCTAAGGGCTTTCTCAGGGTATTTCTGCAGCTTCGGAAACCCAGTGGGGATGGAGCAATCAACATCAGAGCCAACAATGCCGTTGCACATAGATGCTTTTGTTGCTCGAGGTATTATATGGTAGAACAAGCCACTCCACACAGACACCCCGACATACTTTTCATTGCTTGGCTTAATTAGATCGATTACATTGACAATAAAAATGCTTACATAGATACAGACATCCACCCATTTTCTGTAACCATTTGTCCTATTCAGGGTTGTGGTTGCACCCTGTTCTGGAGGTTATGGGTGCAAGGCAGAGAACAACCCAAGATGGGGCACCAAACCATCGCAGGGCGCAGTCACACGCCATTCACTCACACACCTACAGGCAATTTGGTAACTCCAATTAACCATGTTTTTGGACTGGGGAGGGAGAGGGGGAGGGGGGGCTGTGAAGAAGCCCTGTGTCATCATGGGGGAGAACGTGCAAACTCCAAACAAATGGAGTCATGGCAGAAACTCAAACTGGACCAGAGGTGTGTAGCAACAACACTGATAACACATCCCATGCCGCCCCCAATAAAATATCATTTTTTTATCAATATTCATTTATAACACATTGCCTGGCTAATAAAAAAACATCACCGCTTGAATTTAAATCAGTAGGTACTTAAAAGCCAATGATAGCATCTTTATTAAAGCTTAGCAACGTTATGCAGTGATAAGGTGAGTTCAGCTGAATACCTGAATCTACTGAATGGCCAGGTTATCCCATCAATGGATTTATTCTTACCTAAAGGCATGGACATATTCCGGGATGATAATGCCAAGATTCATAGGGCTCTAACTGTTAAAAGGTGGTATCAGGAGCGCAAGGAATCATTTCCACACGTGAATTGGGCAGCACAGAGTTTTGACCTTAACCCCACTGAAAGTCTTTGAGATGTGGTGAGGAAGACTTTATAGGGTGGCTCAACTCACCCACCATGAATACAAGATCTTGATGAGAAATGAATGCATCTCGATGGAAAAAAAAAAATGTTGAGAAGCTACATAAGCACATTGGAAACATTGCATTAACGAATGTGCACCACAATCAAAGTTAAAGGTGGTCCAACAAAATATTAAACTCTGCGGCTTTTTTTTTGGCCAGGCAGTGTAGATTATACTTATTGATGTTTACTTGGCTAAGTAGCTATGTTTTGATCTGATAATTTCCATTAAAAACTACTGCTTCAGAACGAGCTTAAACTTTCAATAAAGTATTTGTAACCTCTTCAGAATTATTTGTCTTTCCCCAGAATATGCTAAAGACAATAACAAATTCACATCTTTACTCACATTTTGCCATGTCTATAACAATGCTAAACAAATGCTTCCAAATAAATACTGGCTATATAAGTATCCAGGACGTCACTGTCATAGGTTACAATACTTGTTGTAACTGTTGCTTGTGACACAGTTATTCTCACAATAATATGCAAGTCAACACAATAATATGCATCTTCACCAAGAAGGGGAAAAAAAAACATTGAAATCAATACAATCAATGTCCGGGACACTCATCTGCATTCCGAATCCCCCCAATGGACCTTCAATCGTTTTTAATCACTGCAGCAACAATTTTCTTGGTACTTTAAATTCCACTCTGAAAACAAGCGGTGGACATGCTTAATTATTCTTGGCTCCTCTCATTAGCTCTCTGGGATTATGGGGGAGGGTTTGATGGCAGTGACGGATTGGGGTAAAGGTAAAGGGCGGAGCTCTAGGACGAGCTCGTGTGCTTACGGCTCATTCTCTTAGCCGGAGTGATGAGTCGAGATAAACAAACAAGCGGGAATAGACTGCTCCGGTTCGGAATGCTTCAGTGATGATCGGGCGGTGCAGATACCAGGATGGCCCTTGGCATTCAAGGAGCGATCTCACTTCTCTGTGAAGACCATTGATTCAATGCATTATACATGAATGCCAGTTGCATTAGTATCACTGTAAGGTGTCCTTACGAACACATACTCCAAAAATAAGAATCCTGAATCCCAGGGCTGGCCTTGGGTGTTATGGTGCCATAGGCGAGATGGACACCCCCCATACACTCCCCAAGCCAAAAGAAAACAAAATGTAACCGTTAATTTATACTAAAAACATTTCAGGAGCACAAGGTATCTGGTTGCTAACTTGCTTGCTGGTGTCTGTTTCACAAGAAAAGTAGTGAAATATTATAACTAGTGTCAATAACTGTAATGTCACAAAATGCAACCACTGGAATTTCTTGCGATTTTTCTTCTCCTTGCTGTTTTGCGCATTTCATCAATAATAATCAAATGAATTGTACAGTAAATGTAACGCTTGCTCTGCATGGGTGTGATTCAGTGATGGAAGGTAAGAGGATAAATAACCATCAACATTTCCCTGATGAAGGGATGAATGAGGAGCAGCGTATTGTATGATATGGAGGTTTCAGTCCTTTCCTTCAGTGACAGAAATCCTGAGTAATCACTCATCACCAATGCAAGTATAACAACGTTCTAATCTAAGAAAATTAACATGACAAGAGTTAAGGTGTTGTCTGCAATCTGGCTCTCATTACATGTCTTGTACACCTCAGGCTCTTTCGTAATTCTACCCAAAATAAACTCACAATCTGGTTGAAAAATAGACCAACAGTGTAAATAGTGCTTTACCCGACTTATAATAACAAATGTATCTCTATACTGTATGTGGGAAAACTGGCTTGGCTTCAGGACAGAATGCTGTGACAAGGAGAGCTTGAGATAAAGAACCAAAGCTTTTGATATTTCCCCTTTGCAGGGTAAATGAGATAGAGGAAGGTGGACACCACAAGTTAATGAACAACACCCATGAAAGGGAGGAAAAGAAAAAAAAGCTCTTCAAAGACAGTGGGGAACTGTAAATACAACAAGTGGAACCTCGAGAACAGATGATCAGCATAAAATCACTCTGGTCCAAACTCATTAAAAACCAAAGGCTACACAGTTGTATATACTGTGAGACCGGATAAGCAATTATGAATAATGCATAAAGGGGTATCTACTCACAGAAGTAGAGGAATGGAGCCGGGAATGAGTGGGAGATATTTATGTAGACGGTGACACTTGATAGCCACATTCACAGGCACTCATATATACAGTACATGAACACAACCACGGATGGAAATCTGCAGTGACATACCCAGACATCATTACATCAAGATATGAAATAATGTCAGTTTATGAAACAGTTTTGTACTTAATGTTTTGTATTCTTATAAAGAATATACCTGGGAAAATAAAGGAATGCCAACTCCATTTTCTACCAAACAAAGACACCGTGAGCCTAGATTAGGGTATTTATATGTCTGCTGTGGGACTACTGTGTGTGTTTAGGGGAACAGGGGGTCTTAGATCTGATTTGGTCAACACCAGTCCTGAAACCAAACCTCCGCCTTTGAAACACCTATGTTACAGAGGAATCAGAATCCCAATGAGACTACCTGCATGTCTGTGGACTGCGGGAGGAAAACGGAGTACCCAGAAGCAGCCCGTGTGCCACGTGTGAGATGTGATGCAGGCCCCTCCCACGCAGAGCCAGGGCCCGATACAGAAGTCCAACCCCAAGGAGCAAGGCGACTGAACCACCCACTGAGGCAGAGTGTCACCCGTATCGCTAAGCGGGTGCTGCATTTACAGAAAAGCGCTTCCAAATGCTCCTGTTTACAACACATACCATATGTTTAGTTTTTTTTTTTTTTAAATAAGTAAACACATTTAATAAATCCTCACACAAATATTTAACATTGTGCCATGTGAAAGTAGAGCAAGTACAGTAAACAGATGCCCGTGGATAGAGGTCCTCATTAAGAGAGGTGTTCATCTTTCCCTCTCATTCTAATAACAAGAAAAGTGACACATATTAAACTGTTCTGCAGAAATGTGCTTTCTTCATTTGCTTATTTCCTTATTGTGTCAACAGTAAAACAATTCTCATAAGATAACCATAACCACTCATAGATAACCACTCATAATAAACCAATCTTACATACTGTAAGTATACAGCTTCTCCCCAGGTTAAGTTCCGATAAACCTATCAGGTGAAAATATCGTAAGGCGAAAATGCATTTTTGCCCTTGGGAGTCTGCGGCCTCTCACCCACTTTCAAGGTAGTCTGACATGCCTTGACATTTTAAAATATGTCATAGTACACCTAACCTAACAAACATCATAGCCTACACTACCTTAAACATGTTTAGAACACTAACATCAACGTACAGTTGAGCAAAAGCATTAACACAAAGCCTATTTTATAATAAAGTTTTGAATATCTCGTGTAATTTATTGAATAATGTACTGCAAGTAAAAAACAGAATGTAATAGGAATACCCATCGTAAAATCGAAATATTGTAACACGGACCATTGTAACCTAGGGAGTGTATGTAGCACTGATTAAAAAGATTTACCTTTTGAATGGTAAGTCAACTGACATTTTATCAGAGACCGATAATACACTATTGTATACAGTACTCCGCAAAGTCTTAAGAAAAGGATGTTAAATTAAATTAATTTTATGGGCAATCCTACTGATAGATGCCTAGATTTAGATTTAATTAAAATCTCAGTAGATTTTAATTAATTAATGAATAACAAATACACGGACTTGCTAGGTGACTCCTGAGGTTTGTAATTGCATCTTCGTGGGGATTCTCTATGGGGAAAACTCTAATCCCAACATGACAACCTTAACCCCTACCCAGTCCTATCCTGACCCATAAGTAACCAAACCGAATTTTTAGTTTTATGATTGCATTCACAGATCATTGTGGGGACCTGGAAAATGGTCCCCACAATGTCAAAATAACAGGTTTTTATCACATTGTGGGGGATATTTGGTCCCCACAATGTAACATAAACATAATCCACACAAACACACGCGCACACACACACACACACACACACACACACACACACACACACCACCCTACTGAAATCATTCTCACAATGAGTTTCCTCTGACCCCTCCTTATGTGCTTTCCCTTCCCACACAGGCCAGAAGATGACTAACAAGATCTGCATTCCCCCAGTCCTACTCAGTAGGAGCCTGCCTCTGTGTCTTTGTCATCCATCATCTCCTTGGTCATCATGCCCATCGCAGCATTCATTTCACGTCCTCCATGACCGAGCACAGAGAGAGGCACCTTCTAGTGTGGGACAGGAAACATATCAGCAAAACTGGATAAACATAAAAGGATGAGAAATGCTGATTTAATATCCTATTCTGTTCAGGTTGCACTAAGAAAAAGTAAAGTACAGTTACTGCAACAATGTGAATGATTTCTGAACTAGCTAAGTAGATATCATCATAAAAAACAAAACCTTGACCGAGATCATTATAGAATATTTTAGTGCTGACATGACTGCATTTATAATGACTATATTTCCAAACATACAAAAATGTAAATATAAACTAGCTAGAGGTAATATCTTATTCATTGGCCTAATCAAACTTAAATTTATTGACAACCAAACAGCTACAGTGCAATAACTATCGGGTAATATTCTTCAGTAACTCACTTGTGTTTACAAAGCACTCAGACAAAAGGGGTATTTGCACTGCTATCGGATCAAACTGCTTCAGTCAAGAATTAAACTCTGAGAGCTTTATAGATCATGATGCACTCAAAATTAGTAACACTTTGTAGCCATATTATTGTGGATGATAGATCTTTTTGCTGTATGAACCTCCGCGTAGGTTTATACCGTCAAGAAAGCCAAGAATACTGCTGTGTCTGAAATGCCCTCAGTACAAACATCATTAATAACTCTTTTCAGCCTGAAAGACATCTATATTACTAAATAGAAATGCCATGAAAAAAAGAAAAAACAAAAAAAATTGAAAAACTATATTAAACATTTTCCTGCTCTATGTAAATTTATTAAGAAATGATTGTAATATATTTTATTTATTTTTGTCGGTGTTCGCTTTTCCCATTTTATCTTTTGTGGGACAAACTGTGACAATCTGTGACAGATTTTGTCCCTGTGCCATACCAAGAGCCATGAAAGGCAGATCTTATGATTGTTAATGGGTGTATTGACACCACGTGACAGTGTTTTAGAACAAAAATTTGCATATTACTAAATTTCAATTTCCTCTGTCCAAACAGTATTGCATGTACACACAATTTACTTCAGAATACTGTCCAAATGCATTTGGCCAATATGGCTGTATTGGGAGGAAACATTATCATTTTATTATGGTATTATAAAAGTCCATAAATCATCATCTTTGCTCTGGTACAGGTTTTTCAGTGGGTTTTAAAGTTAATAGTTCCGAATAAAAAGCAATATGCACCTTCACCGGTATTTTAAGTTTTCTGCAGTTCCATGGGAGATTCTTCACAGATACAGAGACCCAAGTTACCGTATCATATATTTATAACATGATATATGATATGAGATGTGATTTAAATGCACTTGAAAGGAACATCAAATGATCAAAATCGTTACATACATCTTGCTAAGTGCAATAGATTGACTTCTGCAGAAGAGCAGGATTGACACATATTCATGCATCAAATTTGCTTATGAAATGCATTACACCTATTGTGGGAGAGCGATCGCTGTGGGAACGGTTAACAACCTGCTTCCCCGGATCAGCACCACGCAGCGGGACAGCGGTCGCTGTGGGTCAGTCGCTGCAGGACAGCTAGCAGGAAACATGCTCAGACCTTTACCAGCTGGCTCGCCTGAGCAATCAGCGACGCAGCAGGAAGAGGGATAAAAAAGGATCTGAAATCCCTGGGGGGCTCCGTTCCACCCGCTTCCCTCGACTACTTAGTCCATCGCTTCCCCTCGCCAAGAGCCGATAGTCTCCCTCTTGCAGCCCGAATCCCCGGGCTACCCAGTGTCACCAAGGGGAATTCTGCATCTCCTGGCATTTTCAGCTGTGCGTTTTTAACACCA
Organism: Hippopotamyrus pictus; assembly: GCA_026781145.1. Lineage (NCBI taxonomy): Eukaryota > Metazoa > Chordata > Actinopteri > Osteoglossiformes > Mormyridae > Hippopotamyrus > Hippopotamyrus pictus. Next base: position 9,691,677 of record JAODLC010000065.1, on the reverse strand, counting down.
AGTTCGTCTCCCCTGACTTTCCCTCCTGCTACACTATACACATAAACTTTCCTAATTAAGATTTACAGCCTCAACATTTTAATTATTGTTAAAATACTGCTGATTAACACAAGTTTTAATCTATATTTGCACGCAGTCTCTATTTATTAAGCATGCTCTATACTTGCTGTCATAATGCTTTTATTATTATTATGCTGAGTGCACATTCAGTGATTCTTGCAACGCACCATATACAGTTGGGTTCACACACATGGCTCCTGCACTCACCCAGTCACTCTGACTTACTGTGCTCATGCATATACTACACAACTGCATGTTGCATGTATACATAAACCATCCATATAAACCGTAAATTCTTAAGACACCTATCCAGACACTCTCCTCTCCTTGCGGGCATCGTGTGGCTCGGCGTGTCAGCGGACTATCTCCATGCCCGGGAAAGGTGTGGATTCATGCCCCATGAGTGGCTGAGTAAATATTACTGTGGGGCCCTTGAGGAGGGCCCTTAACCCCAATGGCCCCAGGGATGCTGGCTGATCCTTCTCTTTCTCCCCAAGCTTTCCTCACTTCTATGGTGATTTAGACAAAAATGTCTGCCAAATATATACACTATATAAATATATGTATTGGGACACCAGCCTGTCCAACATCTCACTCTGACTCAAAGAGCATTGATATGAAGCTGGCTAACCCTCAGTTGCTCTAATAGCCCGTACTCTTCTGGGAAAGCTTTCCATTAGATACTAGGACATTGTAGGTGGGAAGTGTTGCCATTCAGGATGGGTATTGGTGTTGGGCAATCTGGTCCCTTTCTGTGAGCTTGTGTCGCTACCACTTTGCAGCTGAACTTGCTGCCAGACGTTTCCACTTCACAATCACTTCACTAGCAGTTGGCCAGGGCAGCTCTAGTACGACAGAAATGTGGAGATCCAACTTGTCGGAAAAGTGTCCAGTGGTGTCCAATGACGATGCCAGGTTGACTAACCTCTTCGGGGTGACCATCCGCTGCCATTGTTTGATGCTGGAGATTAAACGACTGTGTGCTTAACTGTTCCCCTGCATGTCAGCGTTGGGTGTGGCTTATGTGGGCAATTCCTGTAATTACTATGGTTGCCCCAGTATTTCTGTCCATATATAGTGTATGTGCTAATGCAGGGGTCTCCAACGCCGGTCCTGGAGGGCTACTATCCAGTAGGTTTTCTATCCTACCTGGCTTCTGATGAGCCACGCTAGTCCTCGGGTAAATACCTGGAACAGGTGTGACTCATCAGAAGCCAGGTAGGATAGAAAACCTATTGGATAGTAGCACTCCAGGACCGGAGTTGGAGACCCCTGTGCTAATGTATGGGATGGGACAGCAAACAGAGCCATATGACATAAGTATGGCGGGGAGGAGTAAGGAAGGTATTTATTTTTGGTGCTGGAGTGTAGACTGGGTTTAGTAGCATATGGACATGCACAGGCGTTGGGATGTGGGAGGGGCTAGAGGACAGTGTGGGCTAAAGCATGGGGGTCTTGTTACATAGACTGGATAGAAGAGATTCTACTATCTTATAGTTTGTGATAAGGCACAGGTGATTTTCTGGGAGGAAACTATGCTCTTTCTAAACCCAACCTGCACTCATGCTCATAAATCCTGTTTTTTGTTGTTTTCAAGAATGTAGCAAGCTGGATTTGTACTTCTTCTTTCAGCCACTGGGGGCAGGTTTTAGGTCTTCCTTTGAGCAAAACAGTAATAACAATAACAACAACATCATGCAGGAACAGTATAATTGTAAAAGTTTGGAAAAAGTTAAATAACGTTAATATGTTCCTTTGCTATCACTGCTTTCTTTTTTTGATTGTGACAAATTGACTAAACCAGAAGTTTGTTTGAAGTATTGCTATATGTCATAAACAAATCTTTTAAAATGTTATCTTCAAAGAGATACTGTAGATTTAAAAAAAAATAAAAAAAATTTGCCGCATGCTGTACATGCTCTCCGATTGGACTAGGTTATTTACCTCCATAGTTTATTTATTGGAGCAAATCCATCACATCTATTACTACTGCTAATAATATGCCAACAGGCTAAGTAATGCTGAAATGGGAAAATGATTTCTGCTATACAGGCAGTTAGATAAACTGAAATTCTAAATTATCCGTAGTTGATGACTGTGTGTGGATGTGTTTGTGTGTTTATGTGTGCCCTCTGACGTACTGTCTGCCTGTCTATGACAGGGTTGGCCAATCTTATCCGCAAAGGGCCGGTGTGTATGCAGGTTTTTGGGGTAACCTTTAGGTCAGCTGTTGAAACCCAGGTGTGAGGACTCTTCAGCCAACCAGTCCTCTAATTAGTGACCTAATTAGGGAGTTGCAGCGAAAACCTGCATACACACAAGCCCTTTGCGGATAAGATTGCCCACCCCTGGTCTATGATATACCCCTGCCTCGTGGCCTACGCTGCCTGCGATTGGCTCAAAGGCCAGTTCCATCCATGTGCGAGATAAGTATAGGAAGATGGATACACCGGTGGACAGTAAGGGGCATACAGGATCTGGTGGAGAACTTTGTTATATGGCGTAAGTTGAACCATCTGCAGTTGAACACCTCCAAGACCAAAATGGCGGACTGAGGGGGGTCGATGTGGAGATGGTCAGGGCCTACAAGTACCTTGGGCTGCAGTTGAAACATAGACTAGACTGATCAGCCAACACTGGCACACAGAACCAGGCAGAACCGGCTCAATTTACTGAGGAAGCTGAGATCCTTCAACATCTGCACGAAGCTCTTGCTCATCTTCTGCCAATCTGTTGTTGCCAGTGTTCTCTTTCATGCTGTGTTCTGCTAGGGAGGCAGCATTAAGAAGAGGGACGCTACGTAGCTGGGCATGCTGGTGAGGAAAGCTGGCCATGTGGTTGGCATGGAACTGGATCCCCTTATGCCAGTAGCAGAAAAAATGACTCTGAACAAACTGCTGTCCATCATAGACAATGCCAGCGACCCTCTGCACAGCACATTAACCAGCAGACAGAGGAGTATATTTAGTGGTAGACTGTGGTCTCAACTATGCTCTACCCACAGACTGAGGGAGTCTTTTGTCCCCCAGGCCATATGACTATTTAGCGATGAGGGTTTTTGTTGCTGTGTTTTTGTTCAGTGATGGTTTTTCGCTGTTAAACTGACTGGTTGCTAACTCACTCGATCATTAGCTACTGGACTGTTGTCCACTGGTTATATCAGTCCCAGACACCATCTGTATTCTGTATTTTCAATTGTATATTTAGCTAAAATTATAGTATTACGGTATTTATTTCATAATAGTATTTATAATATGCAACAATTTTTCTTGCACATCACCTTGCAACTCATTAACTAAAACCTACGTTTTATTTTGCAAGCCTTTTGTTAAGGGACATAGATTAACAAGGACAAAACATCGGAATATGCAAAGGCTGTACAGAACAATTTAATGGTGCATCTTTATTTCATGAGGATGATAACAATAACAATTACGTGGCTGGCACCAGCAGCCTTCCAATCAGAAGCGCGGAGACTGAGCCTGCTGAGCCACACATCACTGCTAGAAAGCTAGAAGACTTGAGTATGAGAATGAGAGAAAAATGGACCAATGCGGTGATGTCATACGATGACGACATTGATTGGTTACAGAAGTGAAACACAAGCGCCTCCTTTGTTAACCCAGGGACACATTGAAGTAGGGCACACCCGTACCACGATGAGTATTCTTACTACCATTCAGTATTATTAGCCTTAATTATTGTAATTATCGTTAGTCATTAGTCTTATTATTCTTTAATAATTTATTTCCCGTAGAATCAATAAATCTAATTTTCCTTTTTTTTGTACACCTAACTAGAGCCCACTTTTACCTACAGGACCATTTCTAAGCCAGAACACTATTGTGTTCAAACATGCCATTATGTACACAACTGTTGTACTGAGCTGCAATTTTTTCCCGTGCTTTTGGTTTTGCATTACCGGGTATGGCCAATCGCCTCTGACCTCCTATTACTGAGGTGTTTCTGTGCCCGGAATTGCTGCCGACTTGATGCTTTTTGGTTATTGCACAATTGTCGGTTAACTTTGGACACTGTAGTAAATGAAAATCCTAGGAGGAGGGCTGTTTCCAAGATGCTGGAAAACTACCACACTAAAAATGGCTTAGATCACACATCTTAACCATTTTAATAATTAGCTAAACACTAACTGACCTCTTGACCTTGTCTATAGACATTTAGTTGTATACATTCAGTTGCAGCCACATGATTAGCTGTTAACAAGCTGAAGTGCACGGAGTGTGTATATTTTAGATTATAGTTGGAACTGACCCTCTTGGGGGACCTTCTGGTCATGTCAGCCTCCTGAGATGTTAATCCAGCCCTGCTCACAATAACATTCTGAAGGTGTTTCATGACTGATTCTGACCTGTTGGATGAAGACCTGAGCTCCTCGAGGACTAAGCAGCAGGACGGCTCGTCTCAGTGTGTCCCTGTAGCGATTTAACTCCTCCGTACGCATCGTGCTGAAGAGATCCGAGAAGACACGGCTGACGTTGCGATCAACTTGCTGCAGTGACACATCCAAACCCAGGCGAGATGCCTGGTCCATGAAACCCTGTAGGCCACGGATATCTGCAGGGTTAGAGCACAGCGAATAAGGACACAGAAGAAAAGGCATACATTTATATAATCCATCTTTCCATTCACATATCCATCCATCCATCCAGCCCTAGTTACTGGGGGGCAGGTGCCAGTTCCTGGCGGCACAAGTTCCAAGGTATGGGTGCACCTTGGATAGGCTGCTAGTCTACTGCAAGGTACACATGCACCCTCCCTCCTGCATCTCCATAAAATAAATTGACAATTTAATACCAGCCAGTAATCAGACAATTACTGTTTTTCATGTCATTCTTTGTGCATGTATAATATCGCAGAGAACTGTAACTGAATAATATCACAGACAGACATTTTGCAGATGTAAATTGCCATTTCATTTGGTAACCGGTATTTTCTGTTGTCGGATCTTAAAAAGGCTTCAGATACCACTGGTTGAGACGACATTCTTCGCTGTAAAAAATCCTGAATACTGAAGGAGGAGGCTGCTCCGTGGAATCTCTTTGTGTACTTCTTGTAAAGAATCCATGCGTGGAAAAGCTCTGGTCGGGTTGGTGAACAGACGTGACAGGGCAGACGGACCTGTGTGGTGTTATTGCAGGAGCCGAAAATAAAACTTGGCACACAAAACCTTACCACTTAGGTACAAAAAGGGGAAAACAAACATACAGTATACCTCTTTTATATTCTACATCAACAAACTTCCTTTACAGGACTGTAACACTGTCTGGTCTGCTTTCTGGGAACTAGCAGAAGGAAAAATATGCCTGAATTGGAAATAAATTTGCTACGGGAATGAGGGACTTACAAAACTCATGATGGCAGGTGATAATGCTCAAAACTTATTAACTTAGATCAATCCTTAAACAAAATAAGAGTATCTCTCTACTAGCCTGGTCGTATAGGCTCTGACTGAGAAATACTGAGAAACAATAGCAAGAATGCAGGGAAAGAAATGTTCATCTTTTTTCCAAACTGCTATCCAGTATAGGGTCACAGTGGGCTTGGGGTCTAACCTGGGAATCACAGGGGAGGAAATCAAGGTGGAGATGGTGCTAGTCCATCATGGGGCATGCACACAATCAATCACACAT
>JAODLC010000065.1:9659589-9685866 GCA_026781145.1 Hippopotamyrus pictus | reverse complement strand
CATGGGCAATGCACACAATCAATCACACATCATGGGCAATGCACACAATCAATCACACATCATGGGCAATGCACACAATCAATCACACATCATGGGCAATGCACACAGACATCATGGGCAATTTAGAGATGCATAAGAGGAACTGTGTCTGAACATGGGAGAACATGCATGTTCCGTAACACTTTATAGTAAATGCATGTTTATAATGCATTCATGATGCATTCATAAGTACCATGTAAGTATGCCATAACATCCTAACATTGTTACAGACTCAGGGCATGGTGCAAGGGGGAAAAGAAGGTGACGGTCCACTTGCAGCTCCAAGAGACAACAGGGGTTTACTGGGTGAACAAAAACATAAACGGGGAACAAATCACAAAAATAAAGAACCACGAGGGTTCAGAAAACCTACAGGGAAAGAAAGGAATTAACTAAAAACTGGGGAATAAACAACTACGAAACCAAGCAGAACGCAGAGAAAAGGACTGGGCAATAGAGCAGGGTAACAAGCATGCAGTAACAGTCACACACAAGAGTAATATCTTACAATGACTGACTAAGGAAATGAACAAAGGCAGGTGCTTAAATACACAGGAGAGGCAGGCCTTAGGCCAGCTTTAAACCGACAACTGGTGCAGTGTTAACTTCTGAGCCACTCGCACAACCCATTGAGCTATGACAGCCCAGGGAGTAGAGAAACACATTAAGGACTAGGGTTACATGACAGAGGGAACAGGGTGGCCAGCGACACCTGCTGGCTAAATGGGGAAAAACACATAGGACCAGGATGGATGTACACCGACCCTGACAAACATACCTTAACAGTTTTAATATACATTAATAACAAACATTATGCAATAATACAATTATAAGGTTTGTTATAATCATATAATGTTTGCTATTAATATATAGTAAAATGCATTCATAATACATTCATAGAACATTTATATGCTGCATATAAGTTTACCTTAACCTCCTAACATTTTAACAGCTTCAATATACATTAATAACAAACATGATACAATTATATGATTACAATGTTTGTTATTATCATATAATGTTTGTTATAAATGTATAGTAAATACATTTGCTGCTTATAAATGTTCTATGACTGCATTATGAAGGTGCAATCAATGTTCTGTGAATGCATAAAAAAGTCTTTATGAAGGTGCAGCTATGTAACCGCATAGTCTACGAACACAGCCAGGAGCAGCACCCAGTTAAGAACCCGGCTTAGGAGGTCAGTGGTTCCTACACATATTTAACAAAGTAATACATAATGAAATTATAATACATGGGGTCAACTGACCCAAATAAGAAATCCAGTATTAAACATTTTTAAAAAGCTTTTAAGTTTTCATTTCTGTTCTCACATTCTGGATAGCACAGTGGCTCAGCAGACAGCAATATCACTTTACTCCTTGAATGCTGTGTCCACGACGCAAATATGAAGTTTATCCAGCTTTGGGGAAGTTTCCTCCAGCTTATCTTCTTCCACAGTCCAAAGACTGGCAGTTAGATATAGCTGTTGATGAGCTATAGTATGTATCAAACTTTATAATCCCTTTATTGTGAAAAGTAACCTTGTTTTGTCAGCAGAGATGCTTGTTCCCAAGAAATTACACAGGATTTTGTGACTTAAAAATGAAATGAAAGAAATGCAGTTAAAAAGGCAAATTAAACATCTCTGCAGACCATAACAATATTTTGTGTCTTTATTGATGCACTTGATTAAAGATGAGAATTGTTTTTTTTTTTTTAACCTGCCTCCTGCAATCCTGTAAATTTACAGAAACAGCTGCTGCTGCTGCTTCTCATGTCCCAAAGACAGTTAACTAAGCCATTCAGGGGTTTTAAACTTACAACACATTAATCCGAGAACATCGAAGGAGAAAATTGCTTCATACAAAAGAGATCATAGCAGCTTTGACACAAGCAAGTTACGAAACGTGATTTAAGGAACATAAATCTACATAAATTTGCTGCTCACAAATTTGAAACTTATGAGTTTGTCTTCCTTACTTCCATGTACCTCATCAGGCAGTGTGTGTGTGTATATATATATATATATATATATATATAAATCTATTTATATGGTGGTGAATTTACAAACTACAGTATAATCTTTCATCGACAACCCAACTCTGGAACCGTGAGGTTATAGTGCAACTGTGTCACCCAAAGTGAAACACGTTTCAGGCAGGTTACAGACTCTACCCACATAGAACCCAGATGGAAATCCAGTCCACTAACTGTGACACTATAACAGTATCCACCAAGCCATGGCATTGTAACAAACAAATATAGATTCGATTGAAAAGAAAGAAAGAAAGAAAGAAAGAAAGAAAGAAAGAAAGAATGAATGAATGAATGAATGAATGAATGAATGAATGAATGAATTTTTCCCAGCATTTCTTACAAACATAATGTGGTTGATAGTCCATTACCTAAGTGTCCGCTAGCTATATGTACGCCATTTAAAACTACATTTACTCCCAAGTTGACAGTAACATAGCTGCATTAGCCTCCCAAGGGGCCAAGACGGAGGTATTAAGGTCTCTTCATATAAAGTGAAATGCACATCATTACAGGAGAGACAAGCATTCTATGTTCATATTCTGAAGCTTCAAAGAAGTATTTATATAATAACTAGTGTACCAGAATAAATGTCATATTCCAGTACTTACACGTCTGGGTTCCCTGCTGAGTTCCTGTTAATGGTGTGGGCTACGAGTTGCTAGCACTTACTGAGCAGATTTTTCAGTTGGGGAAGTTGGAGTGTCATTACCAGAAACAACAGGTTTCCCCCAGCTGGACTTAATTAATGTCATCAAGCTAATCTATTTGCTTGTAAAGAATGCTGCAATCGCAGTGGGTACTAAGCCTATAAAATGCTGTGAGAACCCATTCTCCTTTTGTTTACTCACTTACAAGGGGTGACTAAGGCAGGTGCCTCACAGACAAATCACGCTAATGTTCAATTATCTGGACTGACAATTTTACATGCTTTAAAGGCAGCTTGTCTTTGAACATAAACCTGGTGGACCCTGAAATATATCTCACACCTAAGCAAAATACAAAACCAAGGCTGCTCAATGGGTAATAGCACCAGAAAATGTCATGTATGACTAGCAAAAAATGCAATGAACGATATAATACTACAACAAATACTTCACAAGAACACAACTAGAAAACTGAAACTAGTGATCTTTAACCATTTCTCTACTGTTTCTCTTTATAAACGTAGATCACACGACACATGCTACTTTGACTTGTATATCACACTTCCAATATGAGAAATCAAATTTGAAAATATCGTCATATTCTGCTGGATATAACGACAGATCTTTAGAGGGTGTCAGAGAAGCATCTTTACTCAGTTTTAGAATATGCTGAATGATTATTACGCAAAATAATTAGCACTTCTTTTACTAAAATATACAGTAGCAATTATTTGTCATCTGAAGATATCTTGTGTTTTTTCTCCTACAGATATTTAAAGAAACATTCAGATGAAAAATACTTTTCTTCATCAACGCCAAAATAGAAAATATGTTAATCTCTGAGTATTTACATTGCCCTGTGACTTTAGCCCTCCATAAAAGTGATGCAGAATTAATACCCAACCAGAAAATATCACTGGTTAATCACGTCCCCTTGAATTATATTAGAAATTAGAAATCGAGAATATGACAAATAAATCCAACTTTCAAATGTATTATTATTATTATTATTATTTAATTGATAAATTGGATCTTTTAAAAGGAAGGTTATAAAAAATGTGTTTATGGTTTAGTAGCTTATTCTCAGATTGAAATTATTAGAGAAATCCAACCTTTAAATAAAGTTTTCTTACTGGAATAAGTTTACTTCAATTAAGGGTTGGTTTTCTCTAAATCTGAGTTAAATTAAGCTATCTGACGATAAACATACATTTTTCATAACCTTTTTTTTAGAAAATTTTTCCAAGAGTGCCAGTAATTCTGTAGGACACTTTATATATGCAATATAAAAAGTGGATAATCAATTAAGAGTAGTACTTTTGAATTAATAAAATTTATGCTGATGTTTCATAATGCTTATGTATTAGAATGTAAATAGGGCTCTGGTGGACTAAATTTAGGCACCCCTTATTGTGATAATATTATTGCACTGTGGTTAGCGGCCTGATTTAGGACCAATCCGCATTGTTATGCACTATACAATCTGCCAGGGCCATCTGCCCTGAGCATAGAGGAGGTTTGGAAACACATGTCACCTCAGTATGTGATGTCATTTGTCTGGCGGCCAGCCCCTCCTGGGAAGTGGTCTCTCCTCTCTTTTTAAATTGACTAAACATTTAGATGGAGTGAGCGTCAATAAATCTGAACAGGGTAATAAATAATAATAAAAAAGCTGAAGCCACAGGTACACAAGCGATCGGATGGTAAATATTTATGTTCTAGTGAGGTACTCTTTCGCAGAGGGACACACCAAAGATTATGTTAGATTCTGAAGTGTAAATGAAAGTCTCATGATCGCATTACATACCCTCACCCTATGGTGGGGGCAGGGGTGGGGGGGGTGGGGAGCTAAGCCATGTGTACAGAGATAGAGAAAATATTCCAATTTTTCATGGATCAATACAGGACACAATATTTTATTTTTTAATAACTTTATCCCCAGAGTTCCATGGACCAGTGGAATGTTAGCTTAACAGAACAGTATTAAAAAAAATCATCACACTGTAGGGCATCAGTCAACATTAAGTGCATGAGCTAGCCTTTAATATATCATATACTACACTGTAAGCATATAAATGTGTTACCTTTTTATGTGAGTTTTTGTATAATGTATCATTGAAACTCCTTCAGCTGAAGCATTTCCCTCAATAGGAACATCTTCAGATATATCCTTTGTTTCCAAGTGCAAAAAAGACATGGCTGTTAGGCTGGATTAGGCACATGATCTAGTAGACTTGGTGCCCCTACTGTACTACTGCAGGTGCAGTTGACCTCGGTGGACTTCAAAGACCAACTCTGAAACAGAAGATATGGGCCTGTATCTCCAGTATGGCCAGACCAATCGACACAGGGGGCAGGAAAGCGGATTACAGGGAATTATAGATCAGCTCTCTTGACGTTTTTCCTAGATCCATCAAATCCGCGTTAAATTAGGTTTTTGAAGTGTTCCATGACTTCACACAAAGAAATCAGAGGCAGCTCCACATCCGACTACCTTCGTTCAGCTTCAAGCTGCAAGTAAGTATCAATTTTCAGATTCAGGTAAGGAGAAAGCACCTTTACTGCATATATTTCTGCTCTGTTTGGAATTCATGGTGAAGTGTCATTTAAGATAAACAACTGAAGTACTAAACAGTTCTCAGGTGACTGGCATTTCACTTTCAGAAAGCACCTTTTTTTCTGAAACGTTTGCAGCTTTTTATATATTTCTTGCATAAATAGATAGTTTATGAGAGATCCGAATTTAGTTACAAAATACCTTTGCAGTTGTACAAGGTCCTATCACTGCAAAATACCTAGTTTATATAAAGAAAATTTCTTATTACCAAATTTATCTAATGTGAAAATAAAATATGTGACGTGAATGTCTTGATTAGACATATATGTTGATTGTTAATCAATGTAACTAGTTTCGATTATAAAAGGAAATGCATTTAAAAAATCAATAATTATTGTACTCAAATTGTTTATGCAATCTGTGACATTTTTAAATTACTCTGAATCAAATCAGTTGACTAGAATTGCAAATAAAGATTAAATTGCAGTACTGGCAATATAAATATAAATGAGCACTTAATAAAGGAAAAACAATGAAGGAACTGATTACCTGTGCTGTGATGCTGGTCAAGTATAGTTTTGAATATTAAAAATATAGATTTTCCGTAAATATGGCATACATACAGTACTTACATGTCATGTGGAAATCAAACTAGGATGACACAGTGGCACAATGGGTCTAATTGCAGTAATATCATAACTGTAGCAGTGAGGTCATAACTGTATCCTTATTATGTTACTAATTCTAGGTTTACTTATATTCAGCTGGAGCCTCCATGGAATTATATACACTGACACTGTTGTCTTATGTCCACAGATTTAGAAGTTCAAATCCTACCATTGCTCTTTTAGTGTGATGTTTGTTAAGTTCTTCCTGTGTTGTGTAGGTTACCTCAGGGTTCTCGTGTTTCCTTCCACAGTCCAAAGGTATTCAGTTGGGTGAATATCTATAAATTGCCCATAGTAAATGTGTGTGCCCTCTAATGGGCTATCATCCAGTCTAGGATGTCCCACTATCTCTAGTATCTATAGCAGAGGACTGTAGCGGTTATGTTGACGGCTGTGTTGCTCTGGAACACTTCTAGGTCATAATCATCCTTCAGTAACTTGAGATGAAAATCAGATCTGACAGTTTCCAACTTATAACTAAAGAAACACAAGTACAGTTGTTTGAGATCTGAGACATTTCGTCAATGCAACTTACCTGCCTCATAGGATCTCTGGCCAAACCCTGAAATAGATCATGCTAAAAAAAACATTGTCGACATCACAAAATGCAAACAAGGCAAACCTTATAGCACGAGGATTAATTCAAGATCAAACCATAGCTCTGAATGCCATGCACTTTACAAATGACGGATGTGAATAAAATATCTACAATAATCTGAGGTGTGACACGGAGGACACTGAGTCTGAATGGACTGTGTACAATGCCTTAAATTATTGCAATGACTGCAAATATCTATAGCTGGAATGCAGTTGGTACCTATTGTGACAGTAAATGTAAGACTTGCTGGCGGTGAAGGAAGCTATCAAGATGAAGAAGGAGTCCAGAAGTGCAATGCTTGCACAAGGATCTCCTGAGGCGTCTGAAATGTACCAACAGGCCAATGACTGCAGTCATGGAGACAGAAGTTTGTGTCTTGGAGGAGTTTGTGGAGGCCAAGAAGAGAGACTTTAGGGTGATACCAAAAGTTTTTTGGCATCTTTGACAACTCAGGAGCCGGAGGTGGGACCTTACTCAGGTTGGGCTACTGGTGATATTGTTTAGGGGAAAGAAAACTTAACCCAATGCCTATGCCTTCTCATCAGGAAAGAGTACTGAAAACTTCTGGTGGATCAGAGTCTGTCACAGCATTTGAAGAAACCCCCCCCCCCCGGAAATAATGAAGGGGTACATGAGATGTTGAAACTACATGGTGCTTTTGGGGCAGAGTATATTACTATGGGGGATTCGAATTCTCCGTCTTCCTCCCAGGGTGCTAGAAAGCACCGGAAGGTCTAACCCAGCATTCAGGAGGAACAAGGTGGATTCTGGCCTGGCTGTGAGAAATGAACTTTTCTACCTTGCACAGCGGTTCCTGAGAATATGCTGACATGCACTGCATGTACTTTGTAGACTTAGAAATGTCTATGACTGTGTGCCCTGGTACATTCTGTGAGAGACACTGCAGAAATATTTGGTGCCAGGGTCACTGCTGTGTGCTATTCCTTCCCTGTATGAATGCAGTAGGTACAGTGATTGGCTTATGGAAAGGGTGCATCTTCTCTCCTTTCCTGTCTCCAGATTTTAAAGAATGGGACATCGAGATGCAGCCATGTCTCGAAGGATGTCTGGTCCTGAGTGTTTAAATGATATTCATGATTGTCATTCTATTTTCAGATGATGTGATTCCCAAGCACATAGAGGTATTTGATGCTGAATGCAAGACAGTGTGGATGAGAGCACCTCCAAATCGAAAGCCTTTCCATTCAGAAAAAAGTGGTTGCCTCCTTTTTGGTGAAGGAGTTTAAATACCTCTGGATCTTGACATGTAATGGAAAGAGGGAACATGAGATTCACAGTTAGATTCATTTGGTGACGGCAGTCTTGTGGACGCTGAAGTGGTCTGTGCTGGTCAGTTGGAAAGTAAGTCTTGAATTGTGGGTAATGACCGAAAGAACAAGATCCTACTGTAAGTCTAAGCAGTAGGAATGAGGTTTTTTTCTGAAGGTTGTTGGACTCACTCTCCATGACATGAAAAGAAGTTCAATGATCTCAAGGGACTTCTAAATAAAGCCACAGCTCCTTCAGATCAAGAGGAGCTACCTGAGGTGGCTCAGGCATCTCTTAAGGATGCCACCTGGATGTCTCCCAGGTCAGCTGTTCCAGGCACATCCCACAGAACGGAGGCCCCAGGGAAGACCCAGGACACTCTGGAGGGATTATATCTTCCAGCAGGCTTAGGAACATCTAGGGATCCCCTATTACAAGCTGGAGTCTATGGCCATGGAAAAAGAGATCTGGTCTGAGCATGCTGCCAGAACAGGCCTCACCAGGAGAAATGGCAGGAAAATGAGATGACATCAGGCATTTTGTTTTCGCACAAGTGATAAGGTCTGTCCCCAGGCAGAGTACCCTTCTCAACCATGCTGAACGGAGGTTTGCAAACAATGAGTATTACTATGGTGAAAATGAAGCACAAAGGAAATGATAACAGAGTTAGATATAAGAGTGAAACTAAAGCAGAGAAATCTTTGGCTTTTGAGCATCTACACTCTGATGCTCAATAACTGTAATAGAACGGAGCCTTCAAAACTTATTCGACATGCAGTAATATAATGACTGTTCTCTTTATACTTGGAAACAAAGGATTTATGATTTCTCTGTCATTTGAGGGCTCCAAAATCACAGCAGTCTACCCAGTTCGTGGTATGAAGGAAATGCAGTGTATGACTTACATATGAATTCTGCAAAGCCATGTTTACAATCTAGACAATTAAAGAAAGATACGGACTAAATCCAGAGAGTTAGGCTACCTTTCAGACATGGGAACTAGCTGTAAATTTAGCACCAGGACACTTATACTGCCCTGCAAAGGCAAAATACTGTAACTACACTGACACTGAAAATGAGTAAAAGAGCTTTGACATTTTTTGATTGCCCACCAGTATGCATAGTAAGGTATTGTGTTCCCTTAAAATCCAAGCATAGCTGAGTTAAGACATTTAGCTATGAAATAAAACTTAAGAGACTCAACAGCCTAAGACAGGGTTATTCAACTCACAGTCCTCGAGGTCCGAGCACTGCTGGTTTTCCAGCCTTCCTTTACCTGTCAGTCAGGTAAGAAGCCTCTGACCAATCAGAATCAGTAATTATTAAACAAGTACCTGGGAGAACTGAAAACACGGCCTGGATTTGGAATCGAGGTCCAAAGTTGAAGAACCCTGGCCTAAGACATCTGATTTTTGTCATAAACCAGTTTTGCTAAAATATGCAGTTATGGTGTTTTGCTACTATCCTGGAAAATATATAAAGACTCTCTTAAGGAATGGGACTTCAAGAATCATCCATTATTAACCTACAAGAAAGGAACCATAATTACTTGTTCCATCGACAATTAAGTCCTTGGATCTCAATAATGTTTGTGATATAATTCCCCTAATATGCAGATATTATCCCAGGTTTCCCAATTTTGCCCATGTCCAATTATGAGTGTCCCTGTTAAGTTATAGTAACTAGGTAACTAGCCATTACATCTGACATAGACATCAAGAAAACATATTGTGCATTTCTGTTTTGATTCTGCACTGACAACAAAATCAACATAATTTCACACATTCCACAGTATACATCAATATTATTTGCTTCTTTTTTACAAGTTGTACAACATCCTTACTCTCTGTTCTGGTGTAAGTGAACATCACGATCTGAGACATTCACTCAATAACAGTACATATAAAATTTATACAAAGTAAACAATTCTATAAAAAACCCACAAACATGGGTAGTAATTGGATGAAAGAAATCCCAACCCCCCCATGCATTTTTTATTCCCTAGTTGTTGCTGTATAGTTGAGTCACTTGTTACAATTTGTCTAATTAGTGTTTAGTCTCTTAATTCAGCAAATTTGTATGAAGCTGACAATGCATAATGCTAGAATTCAAATTCATTCTATTCAATGTGGGCCAATTTTAATACATTAATCCATCTATCTCCCCAACCACTCACCCTGGTCAGGATTGCAAAGGGAGGGGGTGGAATGGAGCCTATTTCAGGCAGGAAAGGGCAAAAGGTAGGTGTACACCCCGGACGGGATGCCAGTACACAGCATGGGCAATTCACAGACATCTATTAACTGAGCTGTATGCCTTTAGACTGCAGGAGGAGACCTGTGTTTCCAGGGGAAACCAATACAAGAAGTACATGGATAAATACCATATTTCGTTTCAAATGCTAAAAGGATCATGGTGTTCCTTGAATAATGTTATGATATTTTCAGCTAAATTAAAGGACTGATTAAATGCAGCAAAAACAAAGTTGATAATAATGAGATCCAGCTATTTATCTGACCTGTATTATGGTCTAACAATGTTTTCCATATAAAAAAAAAAAACCATAATTGCTTGGTACTGAACTAGGGCCAGAATTTCACTGGCACGCCAGGTTGCAGAGCCTGTGAAATGTGTACTCTGAATTTCATAATTACAGCTATCTAAGAATGTAATTTCATCAAAAATATATGTGTAGCTTATATATTTCATGATTAACCTTCCATGTGGGGAAGCTGCAGAAGGCACATATTAAGCAGAGGTCATGAACTCCATTTCGAAATTATTAGAGGAAGAATGCAATAATATAAGTTGTTAAAGTTAGGGGAGCTTTATTGTCAAACTGAAACTGAAGATGACAAAAACGTAAAATACATTTTGTACATTACACATAAAAACCTCAGAGAAAGTTCCATCAAAATGTCAATGAACCGATGTTATCTGAATGATTTGCTGTGCGATTTCACAGTGTGTCCTGACTCACAGTACTGAAACCCAAGCCTATGAATGGTATTTTTTTTTTCTTTTCAATTCAATATCCACTGGCATCACATTCAGGTTGTACCAGGAAAAGGTTTCAGATCCCCCTGTGAAACAGGCCAGATTAAGCGGTTGGAAAATGGATGGATGGATGGAATATTGAAGTTATATTGTTAGGTTACAGAGAATATGTTCATATTAAAACATGCATTTGAAGTTATTTAAAAAGGCATAATATCTCCCAGTTAGGCTTCAACAGTAATGAGATGTCAGAATCCTTCTGTACTGTCAATTCTCACTTAGCACCATGTCATTTTCTGTTTATATATAATTTGAAACGTTAATTCCTGGTAACTCATTGATAATGATATTTCTGATCTGGCTTGCCCATGTTCTGTCTTCCATTTTTCAAACCCTTTTCTACTTCAGCCCTGGGATGGCTTATTGTTATACGTCTTTGCTCTCATTAGATTTGCTAGCAGGATAAGATCACTGCATTTTTATGGGATGTGATCAGTGGATGTGTAAGGAAAAAGTATTAAGTATAACAGAAAGCTGTGCTTGGTCTCATTTAAATAAGGGGTAGCATAGAGCTGTCTCTCTTAGGTCCCGGGAGAACAGGCCCATCAGCTTCCCATACAATTTTGTGAATCATTAAGATAACTAAATTACATGAAAACAACAGCCGTGGAATTTAATTTGTCATTGCTGTGATGCGTAGATAAAAACAAAGCAAATCGACATGTGCAGGTACTGATTTTTAAAATGATGCAATTGTTGTACAGTGGCGATTCATTTTGTGTAAGATCAATGAGAACAAGTACAAATAATTATCACAATCACAATATGTTACAAAGGATGTTGAGAGGATTCCCAAACAATAATGTCACATGGGTCTCTTCTTGCAATGCAAAGACACGCATTTAGGTTAATCACTGTCAGTATATTTCCTAAAGTGTATGATTGTGAAAGTGAGTGCATGCATGTGTGTACCCTGTGAGTGGGATCCCGTCCAGGGTATATCCCAGCTTTGTACCCTATGCTGCTTGGGAAGGGCTCCACCATCCACCCCCCTACTTTCCATGACCCTGACCAGGATAAGCAGTTGGAACATAGATGGATGGTGTAGTGATTTTTCAATACAGAGTACTTTATTATAACAGTATACAGCTTCAGTAGCTACAGACATCTACATTTAAAGCATACTTGTCAGAAATAGCAGTGGAATATCCAGAAATGTCAGGATGACTTTCTTGTAATGCTAACAAGTTTTCAAGTGACTTTTTTTTCTCCAATCCAGTCATTACAGAAGGTGGAGAGCAAACGGAGAATCCACAGGGGTCCGTTTGCAATCAGACCTCCCACTTCTTCCCAGCATGAGAAATGCTTTTGCTTTTATTTTTCTCTATTCTCTCCCACAAATATCCCCATCTGGTCAGTTGACTTGCTTTTTCTTCATTAATTGCAGCTAATTAGCTGAACAATATTATATATGCTGAGGACATATTTTATATACCCTTAGTCCTGAGCTAAAATCAGTAAACTGTGTGTTTTAATAAGTCCATGGCAATAGATGTCTAATAACTTTATTACGGATATCAACAAAATGGAAAAAAAAAAATTAGCATCGTATGACAAAGACTAACAACTGGTGTCTCTCAAGGGTCTTGCATGGTTACCGATAAGCCACATGTATGCGTTGTTGCGAGGAAGAGCAAGGACAAATTAAAGTTACTGTCTGCCACAGAAGAACTTGGGCTAGGATTTTACTCAGAGGGATTTAAGAGGGCGGGAAGAGGAGGGGGAACTGGAGGGACGTGGCAAAAGGACACGCTGAAGTTGCTAAAGAAGTAAGGTCAATTTCATAAATTCACTAAGGAGAAAAAGAGAACATGCAGAGTATGTCAGAGGTCTTACGCAGATATCAATTATAAATAAAAGTATAATGTAGTACATCACACTGTATTTATGAAAGTATTATCCAAATGATAGACGGCAGGAGCCAAACACTCAAAATTTCTGTACATCTTTATTCCATTGATGCAAATGTATTAATTACTTCCTTTCTTATTCTCACCTTAAATTATTAGAAATATTAAATTGACTCCATTTCATTTTTAACTGTAAAACCCTGCATATCGATCACATCTGACACTTTCACAGCCCTATATCCCCATTAAAAAACCATCCTCTTTTTAATAGTCTGTGGTGGTGATGAAGAAGGGACGCTTTGCGGTGGGAGGGGACAAGGAATTCAGAGTTGTAATTATGTACATTGTCAAGTATATTTTTACTTAATTATTGCATTGCAATTTAGAATGGCCATTTCCTTTTCTTATAGGCCAAGTCAAGAGCAAATAAGATGAACAAACATCTTTGTTTATGGGTGCAGTTGGCCACCTCCGTCTTGTTGGTGGTGTAAAGGACGGGTGGATGCATTGATATTCTTACAGTAGCTTTGTAAAAGCCATTTGCTGTTTCAGTCTAACATTTACACTGTCATTACTTATTTGTAAGTTAATTAAGTGTATCATTTATTGTGTGATAACGAAAAACATACCCGAATTAGCCACTTTTCTTAAGATAGTATTCAAATGTAGATATTTGAAAGCTTGAAATTGCGAATATTGCATTCTGAAAAGGTAGTAGAAATATCGCAAAACTAAGGAAAGTTCCAAGCAATTATTTTACGCTAATGGCAAATTGACAAATGACAAATGGAACCTAGTTCTTGAACAATAGATTGTGATATCATAATTTGAGCTACGGAGATGAAGCAAAATGACTGTGGACATGTTTTGTTATGCAGGAATTTATAAATTTATTGTGCTACTTGGAGACAGTTTTCAGTTCTATATATCAGCTCCCTTGTGCTTTGGTTCAATCTATCCTGATACGCCCACAATAGCGCTGCACAACTGTGGTCATTAATTGAATACTGTAGAATCTTTCTTCCTTTTTTATTTCATCATGTACTTTCTCAGTTACACATAATATAACCTCTATGAATTTAAATAATCACAAAGCCTGAGGAACTTTTGGAACAATAGATGAATGAGAAACGAACAGTGGAGTGGAAAAGAAATCATAGACATTGAAAATGGTGTGTAACAGATGAACAAGGCAATGCAGGGCAAATATCTCTGTTTATTTAAAAGCTTCACATTCATTAAGTTCCAACCATATTCCAGTATGGACACGGTGTACCAGCAATTTAAGTTCAACTTATTATTTTAGTGCACCTGTTATTATTTATGAGAACACCTGTGTTGCACATCACAATTTTAGAAGCAATGAATAACAATAAATAAGCCATAATTTCATTGCTAATAATTTGCATAATATTTTATTAAAAATCCAGCACCAAATTTTTAAAAGTTTTCCAGAAACACAGCAAGCATGCTTTTAAAAACCTCTCTGTGTTCTCTTTTCTCGTGACATAAGGAACGAAGGACTCAAGGGCAGGCGTGGTGGCGAAACTAAATGAACAGACTGGAAACAAACAGGACTGTGGGGGATCAAAACGGGAGGACTGGCAACCAGGAAGGGCACAGGCAACAGGAAGGATCGACCGGACTGAGGATGACAAGATAAACAGGTATTTAAATACAAGGACTAACGAGGGGTAAGAAGCACTGGGCGTGGCTTGTCAGGGCCACATGAGGGAGGAGACTGAAGAGTCAGGACGCGACAGCTTTAAAGCCACTCACAGGGCGGTTTCAGTTAAAACAATACTTTACAATCCTCTATAGGCAATAAAGATGCAATGCATTTGAATGGAATTCAGAATGTGAGTGTTTAAAAACAATACTCAGCAAATCTTAACACCCACCTAGGCTTATACTTACACTACACTTACAAAAATGCAATTACAGCAAACAATTAGCAAGTGATTTATCACCCGGTAAGGTTATGGCTTGCTGGCTCAGTGGGCAGTATTACTGTCTCGCGCCTCTGGAGTTAGAGATTTGCATCTCCCCTCTGTGTGTGGAGATTTCCCCCAGAGGTCCGGGTTTCTGTGGATTTCCTCTGGGTACTCTATTTTCCTCCCGCAGGCCAATGACATGCAGTTAACTTCATCTCTAAATTTCCTGCAGTGTGTGAATGTGCTCTGGGATGGACTGGCATCCTGTCTAGGATTTACCGCAGCCATGAGCCCTACATTTCCTGGGATTGGCTCCAGGTGACCTTGACCCCAATAAGTAGTTAAATGCATGCATATAACTAGTTCTATCTTCAATTGAAATATAATGCATGCTCAGACAAACTGAAATAAGCATAATTAATTTACAGTAATTGCAAAGAGTGTGCCTGGTAAAATGGAAGGACTTTTATTGTAAATAATGACTGGTTCTAGGACAGGACAGTTTTCAGATTTCCCTGCTCAAACCGATTAATCAACCAGGTTGAGTTGGTGTGTCTGAGTAGGGAAATCTGTCGAACTCTTTTGCAAACTGATCTTCCGGGACTGGAATTGGGAACCCGGACCTAGAATGATACAGGACGTGTGTATGGATGAAGCAAGCATGCGACAGTGATGCCTTGTGCGTGTCACTCTTGCAATTTTCAAAAAATCACGGGAGAGACTGGAAAGAAGAAAAACAACTTCACCTACAAGTATAGTTAGATAATGTGTTGCTAATGTTTAAAGCGCTAAGAGAGACAATTGTATGTTGCTAAATATAGGGATATCCTAGAAGAATAGTTGTCTTAGACTGCCAAAGTCGACCAGGAAATTCATCCTTTAGTGGTTTGCTGAAGTAATGCAGGAAGACCAGGGTGGGGGGGGGGCATCCTCGAGCAGAGTGAAGACAGATGACAACCCCATTCTTTCACTTTACCTGTGTCAAATGACCAATGATATAACAATGGTTCCTGCTTTTTTTTACCCGGGTTCCGGAATACATTTCCGCACCATGATCTCCTAGCCTTTGTATGTGTTCCTAGGACTTGACACTCATTATTTTTCTCTGTCTGTTCCTTCATGACAAACCTAAAATGGCTGCTTCATTTTCATTCCTCTCCACCATTTTGCTAAACCCAGATTCAGCACTATAGTGAAATAAAGTACCTAATCCTGTCTCCAATTACAACACCATATGGTTCTGTTCTCTGTCCCGACTGGAGAGCACAAACACAGTTTTAAAACAGGAAGTTGAATGTGGGTGTCTCTTGGGCTGCACTATTTCATCATACCTACAGGACTTGGGGCACAAGTCCCTCCAATATGGTCTATGACTTTGCATGTTATCTCTTTGTTGTGTGTGTTACCTCCCAGAGTCCAAAACAGGCAGCTAGGTAAATAAGATACTCACAGCATGCGGGTATATGGATGGGCCCTGTGATTGGCTGGCATCCCATCCAGGGAGTTCTGCTGCCTGGGATTGGCTCCAGCCCTCCCCCGAGGATAAGTGGTTGAAATGTCGACAGAAAATTGAAAGCCCTACAGTAATTAAGTCAACACTGAGGCTTTTTACCCACAATATGAAAACTGAATATGCAATATGCAAATTAGAAAAAAATGCATATAAATAGATTGGAATACACAATGTTTAAAGTAAAAATGGCTTGATATCGCTAGTGACACTGATCAGGATAATTGGTTTGAAGATGGATGTATGGATGTACAGATGTATAGCTAGATGGATGAATAAATGGATGAATGGACAAATGGATGAAAAGAGATCTGCTGTAAGATAAGATGAACTTTATTGATCCCCAGGGAAAATGACTGAATCTCTACGTAACTTAAAGTTCAGTGCTGCTAAAAACCAAACTTGCTTCTGTGAGATCAAAGCAGCCAAAGTCAATATAACAAAAGTACTTTTTCAAAACAATTACCATAATCCCACTATGTCAAAGAAAACATTAACACAAATTTCACTCCGTGAAATCTTTAAATCCCCACCCACCTCCCCCCAAAAAATGAAATAAAAAAATCTTGGAGGGGTCCACCTCATTGTCACAACAAATGGTCACATGCAGAAGCACCAGAAACAAAGCCATTCATCACAGCCGCTCATCACATGGGCTGGGAATGAAGAAGGGACCGGGTTTGCCGCTGTGCGGACAAAACCTTACAGAAGGACAATGAACTGGCAAGGACCACCTGGTGATGCAGTGATGCCATCCTACTGTACCTGATAACTCTCCCTCACCATTCATCATTTCAGCAGGCTAATCAATGAAGTGTGCTTTTAAGCAATATGCATTACATCATTAAAACACTCCTGCTTCTGTAGTTGTGCAACTGAAAGGCTTGCATGGTGGCTTTGTGGGTTGCAGTTGCCTTACATGCGACGTTACCACATTTGCCCTGTTTCCTCCTGAAGTCCAATGACATGCAATTAAGCTACCTGAGATCTCCATATTGCCCATTGTGTGTGTATATTTCCTACAATGGACTAGCAGTCTGTCCAAGGACTTCCCCAGGACTGTGCTGCCTGCGATAGGCTCCAGGCTCCATCTCCATCCACGATAAGCAGTTGGAATATGGATATATCATTGAATACTGTATAATAGCTACAATACATTGATCCTAAAATTGCTTTCCTGATGTTATACAATGAGTCCAATGTGCTTTGCTTTTCTACTGGATAAGATTCATGCCTCATCATGACTACCATTAAGACATCATGGTATATATCTGACACTATAATTGTGTTCCTTTATGACTACATTAGAGCAGCAGTGTTATCCAGTATTACAGAAAATCCCATTTCTTTATCATTTTGCCAGCAGCTCTCCTAATTAGGAAACCCAGTGTTCCACCAGATTCTGCAGTATTCCGGTTGTGTCGCATGGGGCTAACAGAATTGCCAACCCTTGCCCCAATCAGAGATCAGAAATCAAAAATAGACATTGCTGATTACTAGATAGGGACCCATGATTAACACAGTGTCCCCTGCTTTGTTAATATTTGAATACAGGTTGTAAGGGACCACCGATCATGTCGCGGGGAACCCACCACCCCGGAAGGGTCAGTAACAGGGGCAGAAACAGCTCCAACTCAATCAATGAGACCAATTAAACATGTGAAAACCGCCAACGAGGCAGGTCTGTAAGCTTGCCCGTCTCTTCCAGCTCCCTGGGCAGAAGAGAGCCTGTCCTTTAAATGCTGGCCTCAGTGTATGGAGAAACTCAGGAAACGGACTTGTGCTGATGAAGTTGGTTCCCTAGACTTAAGAAAAGGTGACTCTGGAAAGGAGAGGGTTTGGACCAGGCCCCTACCCTGCGTGTCGCCATGCCAACCCCAGGCTGGCTGCCATGACAACCTGACTCAGCATTTCTTTCAGTTTCCCCTGAAAGTCACACTGGCCTCTACCAGACTCATCCCAAAACGCATCCCACCCCCCTTACTTTGTGATCCCATGCCTTCTCACACCTTGTAATTAAAGTACACAATAAACCCATCTAGAGTTCCCACTGACACCTGTATATATCGTCCTTAGTCTCTGTCCCGCACCCCAAGGCCCCTGAACCCGCATCCAGGACACTGAAGGACATCATTTTACAAGGTTCTTCCTGCTCGATTTCCCAGGCTGCCTGGTAGCTAAAACTGCAATGATGTGTTCACCTTGAATTTGGTAATGGTTTTTACTGTCCTTCTCTTTTACCAGCAGACAATTCTAAAGTATGGGTAGAAATGGACAAATACAGTATCCTGGAAGTATCCTGATGATAATGCTTTTACTTAATGCATAACAGTTAAATGACCGACAAGTAAAGGACAGGAAATGATTTTACTGAATCACAGTACTTGTCTGTACTTTGTAATGTAGAATATTCTATCTTTATTGGTATTCACAATCTGTTTCAAGATAATTGGGGCAGCGTGTGGCGCAGTGGGATAAGCTGTGTGCCTGTAATCACAAAGTCACCGGTTCAAGCCCAGCCTCAGCACATCTGCAGGTCCTTGAGCAAGGCCCTTAACCCCCAGCTCCCTGGGTGCTCCAACAGGTGGCTGCCCTTCATGAACAACTTGCTCTACAATGGGATCCTATGGGATCCCACTATGGGTTACCCATATGTGGTACCTCAATCACCTCAGCTGGGTCCTCTAAGTCTGAAGGAGCAGCAGCAGCTCTATTTCAAAGTCACTCCAGATTTCTGAATTCCTCACTGTATTGAGGGGCATGAGCTTAGTAATCCTAAGAAGAAAAGCTCATTTTGGTCTACAAAGAGCAAGTTGAGGGAGGCGTAAAAAGAATTTGCCCACAGGGGTTAATGATTAATTAATTAATGCACTTTTAAAGTGTAAGTGTCATGCGATTTTAAAACAGATTTGTCTAATAACTAAACAAACTGTGTTCTTAATGCATTGATGGGCTTAAGATGTCAATTAAATATGACTGCATTTGAGACTGGTAAATTTATTCCATTTATTACATAGAAATCTTTAGCAGCATGCGAAAAGAGATAACAGTTAACCTATAGTCTTACACAAATAAAGAAATCGACCGCTTTGGGAATAATGCAATTTCAAAAATCTGTAGCACTATGTTTGAATGAGCATATCATGCTTCTTGCTCTCCAGTTTAAACTTCTTCCCACATTCTAATGTTATTTTTCATAAAAGTATGTAAAATAAGTCACATAAATGTGTAAGAAATGAGCCATATCTTTATTACATGCGCAATTATACATTTATAACTAAAGAACCTAAAGAAATCCTATGCTATAGTTCATTCAGCGCTATAAGTTTTAAAAATGTATGAACACTTACCACGTGGGATAAATCTATATGCGGTATATGTAGCCCATTAAATAAGAATGCCTCACACTTGCCCTATTTCTGACAGAACTGTGACATTTCTGCACTTGATTGACAGCATAAATTAGAATGCAGTATCATGCACTGTAGCAGCTAAGGAAAAAATACCGAAATATACAGCGACAATTTCAAAACAGTTTTTTACAACTGAAATGAAGAAATTTCTCTTATAATGTAAGAGATGTGCTATTGTGAAATTTTGCGTTATGCAAATCATGCAATAAAAATAACAGGACTTATGGGAAAAAAAAAACAAGCTTGTGGCAGATATTCAGCATAAAAAAAGCTTTTTTATATCCAAAACCCAATACTTCATCAGTACGTTTCTTAGACACCTTGTAACCTTCATCTTCTTCACACCACTTTTGCAGGAGAGAGTCCCAGTGACAGCATGCTAAGCAGGTCATACCAGACCTCCCTTACTGACGCATTGGACTCTAGCACGTTCAGGTGGAGTGCCAGATGTTCCTAAGCTGGTGAGGGATACGGTCCCTCTTGTGCAGTGTTTCCTAACCCGGTCACCAGGGACCCCCAGATAGTCCACGTTTTTGCTCCCTGCCAGACAGCCTACATTTCTGCAAAAACGTAGACTCTCTGGAGGTCCCCGACGACCAGGTTGGAGAAACATTGCTGTAGTGTATCCTGGGCCTGCCTGAGGCCTCCACACACTCCACACTTCCCAGAACAGCTCCTACGGGATCCCACTATGGGTTACCCATATAAGGCACCTCAATCACCTCAGCTGGGTCCTCTAAATCTGAAGGAGCAGCAGCTCTATTTCAAAGTCGCTCCAGATTTCTGAATTCCTCACTGTATTGAGGGGCATGAGCTTAGTAATCCTAAGGAGAAAAGCTCATTTTGGTCACTGGTGCATGCACGACCTTGTTCTTTCTAAGGCCCATTACTCATAGCTCATAATCATGGGTCAGGATCGGGACATAGACTGACCGGTTAATTTCTTCAGCATGTACCTCGCTCCCCTGAAAACTGCAACCACCGAATCAATCTGCATGTTAATCTCACATTCCTCAGGACCTTATTCTTTTAAATTTGTTCATTCATATATACACAGCAACAAAATAGATTTTGTGAAAAGTAGAAGGGGCGTGTATCTCTCCACCTCGGAAAATAAGATATGTTATAGACGGGTCTATGATTACAAAACAACACCAAAAATCATGTTACGATTCGAAATGGTTACATTCAGGTCTAAGTGGGAACAAAATACATTTTCCACTGTAGAAACCATCTGAGTATGTAGGGAAAAAAAGCTTATTCATAAGATTCACATGAAAAAAGAGACTTAATGGGTGTATAGTTTACGACATTCTAAAGCAGGAGCAAATTTACTATACTTAATGACTAAGCATTAAATTAATGTTGAGTGTTCCCTTAACACTACATAGATTGTTGTTATATTGATATATTTAGTGTGTTCTATTACAAAGTAACCTTTAAATGTTTTCAGTTTTATTATCTTCCCCATTGCCAATAATGCATTGCATACTGCAGTATTATATACTGTTATCATCTAACCATACTATTTACTAGCCTCTTAAGCAAAGTGTTGAAAGTGCACAATGATCTGGGATATTAAAACTAAACTATTCTACCAAGATCTACCACTAACATCAGAATCACCAGGATTCTAACAGCAACCTCTCTTTGCCATGTTGTGCATCTATGGGTTCTATATTTGCCTCTAGCCTTCATGTGGAGCATTCAGTCTCCACACCACAAGTGGATCTTGAGGGTTACAGCTCAATTTTTGAATATCCCTCAATGGACTGCCTGTTCCGTTCTGCCTGACCAATGATATGGATCTCCTGAGAAATTGGTAGTGAAAAAGGTCTGCTGGGGCAGTATGGTTAGATGATAACAGTATATAATATTGTTCATCTTAACATAATGCATGCTATATTCATTCTATATAACACCTTTTCATACTGCAACTCCACACATCATGATGTTTTTGCTTATAAGAATTCTCTGTGCTCCAAATATTTTTCTGTGATATTAACAGTGTTTCCTGTGGATCAAGATGTTTGGTGTGTGGGCAATGTGACCGGGGGAGTGGGGGGCAGTACTATTGAAAAAAAATGCTGTTATAACTACGTGAAATAACAATTAAGTCCTACTGTAAACAGTTTGCCCATGCTTTACTCAACAATGCAATGCACTCAGACAAACTATGCAACAGTCTCAGTCTAACTTAGCTAGCATGTGTTAACATGAACTTATTAGCTACTAAATTAAACTTATGTCGGTGGTGCAGTGAAGCTGTACAGACACCCTGAGAGTCTCTACATCTTCCTATTATTATTTTAGGAGTTACATTGAGGAGACTGTAACATCAGCTAGATAACTAGCTATCATTTCATGCAAACAAAAGTGTGCCTTTTAAACCATTTAAGATTACTTAAAAGGTTCTTTATCTAGCTAGCTAGCTAACGCAGTAATTAGGCAACCACAGCAACCAGGAAAAAATGTTTGCTACATAACTTGAACCATAGATCTATTTCCCAAAATCAGCTCACCAATTAAAGACAGCGTTGGGTTTGTGGTCACAACCGCTTGCGGATGCTGTTAAATAGATTTACATTAAGCAATCCTGAGAGAAATAGTGGAATGTCAGTGGGTTACAAGCTTACTCTTATATCAATGTAGTGAATAAAGGGGGAAAAGCTGCATTCACACTGGAGTTGCGTCAGAAAGTTACCCCTAACGTTACTAAGTTGACCACCATTTTGCTCCCGTTTGCACGCAACACCATTAATAGTACACTAGGAATAGTGTGTGAATGGGGTATAATTGAGCAAGGAAAGAGACGTATTATTGCCCACCTAACTAAGTGCCTACTCTGTTTAGCTGCCTCATCTATTTTGCATTTTCTTGGAAAATACCTAATTAAGTGCATTTTATTGTAGCTTTACAGAAGCATCTGCTAAACGACAATGTAATATAGCCTATTAGTGCCATTAATCAACTGAATTGGTAATGCGTGCATGCAAGGAGGCGGGAAATAGGCTTCCTGGGCGAGTCACCAAGGCTTTGGATTAGGTGATTGTTTGGTTGGATTTATGTTTTTTTCCCGCAGCAGCAAAAATGTTGGTGTGGCAGGCCATCATGGAGAAATGTGACTAGCGGAAACAATGATTAAATTCCAATATATAAATTTATAAAGTTGAAAATAGCCTTAGACATCTTTAATTATTAGCTGAAATATACTTTGACAGGTCAGCTCATCATGCTTTCAGTCAGTGCATTCATTAGCAATTGTCTTTATGTATGAGTATGATGAGTGTGACACATTGAAAGTAGGTCAAAAATGGTCTGCTCTCAATTAACATACATGCATATATCAAACGAACAGTCAGCCTGCATCTCACGTGGATTTTGACAGTGCAGATTTGAACGATCGTGGTTCAAAAATTAAAAAAAAGGAAAAAGGGAACCTTTAAGACCAAACCAAAATGAATGATTTCAAATTGGCGTGCAAAGTGCATAAGCGTGAGGCGTGTCAGAACGCTGTCTTCAAACATCCACTGGCCAGCATCCAAAACTGCACAGTTTGTCACCATCACACACTGCCCATTGTGCTGCTGGCCATCCCGTCCTCCTCCTCCCTGTCTCCTGCCCTTCAGCCCCAGTGTCCCCCAGTCCAGCTTGGTGGACTGTATGCGGCTCAGAGACTGTTACGCCTCTGGTCATAGGTTCGAGGCCAGCCTCATCTCTTATTTTGTATGTATTGCTTTTGTTTCCCTGGCGTTTATTATTTTCCATTTGTTTCCCTGTCCTAGGTTTGCCAAGCGCATGTGTCTTGTTCTTTTCTAGTCCTGTTTGTATTTTTGTTCCTTGTTACTGTAGTCCTCCCAGTTTGTGGTTGGTATTCTATAAGTTCAGTACTTGTTAATTGTTCCATCCATTGCTCATTGTCCTGTACCCTCTATGATTGGTTGATTGTCTGATGTTCCACACCTTGAACCTTGCTTATCCCAGTTGCCTATTGTATTTAAGTGCTGGCCCCTTCTCAGTTCTTTAGTCAGTCATTGTGTGTTTTGTTCTGTGGAAGTTGCCTGTTTCTTTTATTCTGGTCTCTGTATGTCTATTTTATGGTTCAGTTTGGAGTGTTTTCCCTTTTCTATTTCTGACCCTTTGTGTTCTTGTTATTTCTGTGTTTTGTGCCCAGTGTTCATTTTGGTTTCCCCAATGAACCCCTGTTGTCTCTTGGAGACATAAGTGGATCATCACCTTCTCCCTGCCCGCGTCACGCCGTGCCATTACACAATTTGCACTTAAGAAATATTTCAGTTCTTTTTATGAAAATTGTCACTGAATAAAACAAAGAAGCAGACGTGTAAATCATGCTGGCTGTGGATTTTTTATCCTATAGCATATTGGCGTAGCTTTTGATTGAGCAATACGACCATTTTATTTTCGTATTCTTAGCACGCACAAAAGATGACACTACAGTCCTAAATGCAGATAGTTTGCCCTGTTAATCGGAATATATTGTCAGAAATATCACATTTAATGCTTAGTAGTTCATAAAGAGGGAAAAAATATCGAATCAGTATTGCCAGATAATTCAAAATTCAAAAAATGTAAAACTCAGAATCTTATCAGTTAAATAAAATTATATCGTGCCACCTGTAATGATAATTATATTACGTTACACCTCATTACATGCTAATTTCTGAAATGTCTCTGCTTTTTAATGCATTTCATTTTATGAAATCTCAGTGCCGGGAATCAGGCATTCATGCTGGAACTGGCCAGAAAACCACTACTGAGAAACACAAGGCACCAGTGTGGGACGAGAGACACAAGAAGTGGCATCAGGCCAGTGAAAATCAGCCAGTCGGATTTTTGGTCGGATGAGTCCAAGTTTAAGATTTTTCTGTCCCACTTTTGTGTCTTTATAGGATGCAGTAGGTGAACGGACGCTCTCTGCAAGTGTCGTGCTGAATATAAAGCACAGAGAAAGATGTGTGAAGGTGCCTGACTACCGATGACACTGTTGGTAATTTAGTTAGATTCTGCTGCACACTCTAACCAGCATAGCCATCACAGAATACTGCAGTGACATGAAATCCTACCAGGCCTGCGCTTAAATGGGAAATCATTTGTTTTTCCACACAACCCCGAGCTCACCTCCAGGTTGTGTAAGAGTTACCTATCAAAGGAGAGTAATGGTGTGCAGTGATCTGCAGCATCTGACCTGCCGTCCACAGTCACCCAAGCTAAACCCAGCTGACAACTGCTCAGCATTTGTAGGCACTCCTTCAAGATGCTGGGGAAGCATCTACGATGAATCCTAATGAACGTGGTTGAGAGAAGTTCCGAGATTTTTCAAAACTAACAGTAAAACGTGTTAGGCAGTCAACGAAAATGTTTAAAGCTATTTATCTGCTTAGTAAATGTGTATTTGCTCAGATGGCTAGATAAACACCGCTTGACTTCCCAAACCTCTCCTCAGGGGCACCTCAGCCATCCCAAGTGTTTGTTAAATTTCACCACAAGCTCACTTAATTCATTAATTTAATTAGTTAAAAAGTCAGTGAGGATTTTATTAACCACACGAGGTGTGCTAGTGGTTAAGTGAAAAAATACATTGGTGTGTTGGATGGTCACTCTCTATTAGTAAAACAGAAAACCAAAGATAATTCCCTGTGCAGAATTATTTAACAAATAATTATTACTATTAAAATGGGCCAAAAAGTGCCAGTCAGATGGATGCAAGACAATTAAAATTGCCAAACGTTTCCAACTGTACAACAGAGTGTTTTGTGGTCAACAAGCTAAAGAAGATGGAAAATCTTGCAGAGAGAAGATGACAAAAACTAACTGCCAAAGATATGTGTCAAATTAAAGCTGCTTCAGTTAATATATGATATGATCAAATCAAGAACTTTACTGCTTCAATGGACAACAGGCTTATGATGGTCTCAGGATGAGCAGAAATGATGAGCATTTTTCTTTAGTTTTTGTTTGTGACAGAGTAATGTAACATTTTCTCTCTAGCAAAACAAAACTTCTGAATTCACATTTATACCTGCAAAAAAATATCTCCAGGTATAGGTCTTGCCATATAATTTCGCACATGGTGTGTTAGTTAATACCCCAACCATCCTACATTAGCTGTAACAGCAACTGAAGTTAAATATATTTCTGATAATTTATGGCAAGTCACGCAGCTGTGAATATGACTAAACTGTCCTAGCAGTGCAGCTTGTCACTTTTAATGTGAAAATGACGTGTGTGCTGGCCGCTGCGGTGTTATTGTGCCTAGCCGTCTGCGTAGCACTATGTGAAAAAGGCATTATGAGTCATCAGAGGTGACGTCCCATGCACCTTACACACCTGTGCAGCCAGAACATGCGAATGAACAAAACTACAGTCGGTGCACAAGGTGATTTACAGTGAAACAAGTCTTCCCTTATAGAAAAAGATTTCTTTTTTTCTTGTTTCATTACTGTTAGTATTTCCTTTTAAGTAATTAAAAAAAACCTCTATGTCCTTTCAGTGAATGATATGGTCGATTAATTTCCCTTTCTGTTCTGTGTGTATGGAGTTCGTACGCCCTCCCTCTGTTGGGCAGGTGTTTCTGCTGTCTATGCGTGGAGTTCGTACGCCCTCCCTCTGTTGGGCAGGTGTTTCTGCTGTCTATGCGTGGAGTTTGTACGCCCTCCCTCTGCTGGGCAGGTGTTTCT
>JAODLC010000065.1:9627021-9659489 GCA_026781145.1 Hippopotamyrus pictus | reverse complement strand
GCTGTCTATGCGTGGAGTTTGTACGCCCTCCCTCTGTTGGGCAGGTGTTTCTGCTGTCTATGCGTGGAGTTTGTACGCCCTCCCTCTGTTGGGCAGGTGTTTCTGCTGTCTATGCGTGGAGTTTGTACGTCCTCCCTCTGTTGGGCAGGTGTTTCTGCTGTTTATGCGTGGAGTTTGTACGCCCTCCCTCTATTGGGCAGGTGTTTCTGCTGTTTTTGCGTGGAGTTTGTCCCTGATTTGTTCTGGACTGATCACAGTCCAAAAACATGCAGTTAGACTAATTTGTATATTTAAATTGCTCAGCATGTGTGTATGTGTCCTGTGATGGACTGGCATCCTGTGCAGTTGTACCCCAGCCCTGTGCCCTGTGATGGACTGGCATTCTGTCCAGGGTGTGCCCCAGCCCTGTGCCCTGTGATGGACTGGCATCCTGTGCATAGCTGTGCCCTATGCTGATAGGCTTCAGGCAACCTTTGCCCCAATAACCAATCAGAGGATGGATATATCTAATTTAAACTTCAATTAAAATGTTATTTATGCCCCATAAACAAATTGAGATAAGCATAATTAAAATTGATTGATTTCAGAGTATTTGCCTTTACCAAAGGAAGATGATATTCATAAATCTGAAGTAGATTTTTATTTTTTTTTTTTGCCACTGCTGACTTTCAAAAGAGACATAATTAAATGTCTTTATCACACACAGACTTATTTAACTTTTCAATATAATTCTAAATTTACAAATGTCCATGTTTAGTGTTTGTTTCTGCACTATTTTTGGTTTTCCTTGGGAAAACAATAAGGCGTAACAAGGTTATTTACAATTGATTGTGTGTTCAATGGTACTGTATGGACCAAAAAACAGTTCTGTCAGGGACTGCTGCTGGGACCCAAGACTATATCATTATTATACTGCTATATTGTTATTATATTGCTACAATTTTTAAAAGATAAAATAAAACAAAAATGAGATCTTGATTTTCACGTAATGAAGATACTCATGTGACCGATTCCAATTTCAATAATTATTAAATGAAATAAAAACCTTTATAAAACATATTAAATAGGAATTAGTTTATGTTATTGCAGGGAAAAAAGCAGTGCAAGAATAGCCAAAATCTTCCAAAGCCTGAAGCAACTCCACGAGAAGACACACAACCAGTTCCCTGAATTATGATAATTAATTATAATTCTCTATATTGCAGCCACTCATTTTGTCTGAACACGACGGCAAGAATTTATACCGAACATACTCTTTAAAGGTTCATACTCTACATCAATTTGGCCAAAAGATTAATGGGAATATACATTATGACCTGCGATGTAAATGGAAAAATAATTTTCCCCTTTTAAATTATGGGGTGGCTGTGGCGGGTCCGTGGGCAGCCCCCGTGCCTCACACCCCCGGAACAGGATGAGTCGCAGGTTTCCTCTGGCTGCAACCCTACAGTCAAAGGCACATGCATGTGTTGGCCTAGTATCCCATCCAGGCTGGACCCCAGCCTTGTGCCCTTTTCTACTTGGGATAGGCTCCAGACCCCCATGAGCTTGACCAGGATAACTGGTTTGAAAATGGTTGGATGTTATACACCATTATTTTGAGTATTTGTTTTCCTGTTAGTGAGCTGCACATTCATAAAATGCAACCACTTCCGTTTAAAGTTCAAAAGGCCTGCTCGGGAGGTTACTCACCGTAGTCACTGTCGTAGAAGACGATAAACTTCTGCCAGCGCAGCTCGGTGACCAGCCGCAGTATGACGTCGTTAAGGCGCACGGGCGGCCGAGCGGCCAGGGTATAGCGCTCCCCATTGGGGCTGGGGTTCAGCTGACAGGCGGTGCGCGGCGAGCCGTCGCGGTTGCGCTGCACGAACAGGTGCGGGATGTGCATGGCGTCGGTTAGCGACTGTAGCGCGTTGGCTGAGGCGCAGCCTGTGGATGTGACCAGTGCCAGGATGCCCTGGGTCATTAGTTCACAAGCTACAACGGAAGAAAGGAAAAGAGAAAGGAATTAAAAATGTAGTAAAATACTGTACATGCACGCACAAAGTTACTGATATCTTTTTGTACGGCTGGAAGAACACTGATTTGTTCCCAAATCTCTCCTCAGGGGCACCTCAGCCATTGCATGTATTTGTTACTTTTGTCCACCAGGTCAGTTAATCAATTAATCTAATTAGTTAGAAAGTCGAAGAAGAACTGATTAGCCACATGAGGTGTGCTAGTGATCAAGTCAAAAAATACACTGGTTAACCTGACACACTTTGACAGATGTCATGATCTTACACAAATTGTCACGGTCAGCCCCGCCCTCGTTTGTTCCCAGCATCTCTCATCCACGCCTGAAGCATGTTAGTCGTACCACTCGTTCCTGTTCTCGTATTAACCTGCCACAGCTGCCTTGTGTTTACTCCTCTGTTAGTCTATAAACATATTAGCGTCTCTTAGTCCTGTGCTTCTTGTTCAGTCACTGTTCCATGTCTGCGTTGCTATCCTGCCTGTTTACCCACAATAAACACCCCTGCAGGGGGTTACCCTACCAACAGCCTGCATTTGGGTCATCCTTCTCCTGCTGCTATGTGGCATGGATACAAAGATCATTCAAATATCATTTTGTCAATGCCAAAGACTTATGCACAGTACTACATACCGAGCAAATACAGAGAAAATTATGATAAATGTATTATTCTGGAAATAACTTAATGGGCAGTGTCCAGCATTTCATAACTCCTATAGAAGCAGTAGATGACATCATTGTGTTTAATTCTAATCATATTTTTTATAAAAATTGCCAGATTGTGAAAAGAAACCCCATTAAAACAGTTGTCTTTTCTACACGTTATTTAAATTGTAAGTATTTTATTTGCCTTTGTTATCAGGACATTTCTTTATGCATTGTACATTTAGCACTGAAATGGCTTTGATCTCGTGCTTCATTTTCATTTATTTCGACTAATTGCTTTTGTTCAGCTGTACAATATCACAGTAATGCTTCCAGTAACTCCAAAGTAACATGGGCACAATTTATTTGAAAAGACTGAAAGAAAGGCTTCTACAGGAATACAATCACCGATAGTTCTATATTAAGAATATTATTCATCTCTCTTGAAATACAAATTGGTTTTTATTCTATTACTATAATTAGTATTTTTATAATTTCATTTTTTTTTATGAAGAATTGTTTCTTTTTCCTAAAGTGATCACTGTAGCAAGTACTTTATTATTTATGTATTT
Source organism: Hippopotamyrus pictus (assembly GCA_026781145.1). Taxonomy (NCBI): domain Eukaryota; kingdom Metazoa; phylum Chordata; class Actinopteri; order Osteoglossiformes; family Mormyridae; genus Hippopotamyrus; species Hippopotamyrus pictus. The sequence goes on along the minus strand of JAODLC010000065.1, from coordinate 9,656,258 downwards.
ACTTGAAGAGAGCAGCATGTTTCCAGCACATGATATGATTTTCAGAGCATTCAATTTTTGAAAGAAGAAAATTCAAATGAAATAATGTCTGTGCCAGACCGGTAATAAGTCCAGTGGCTTGGTTTACAACTTAAAGTGACACTAACACTGAAATGTTAAAGATATCGAAAGAAAAACAACACACAGTTGAACAATTTTTGCCTTCACATTAGTATGCAAAATTGGTGCAAACAGGATTCGGAAGAAAGGAAAGTTAAAGGAAACGAAAGGCATTGAAGTCTAATTTTGCTACTTTGTATCCTTGTGTGTGTGTGTATGTGTGGGGGGGAATCCCTATTTATTAGAATGGAAGGAATGTTACTGTAGCTAATGTGGAGTCTATGCTGAATGTGACGGACTGGATACGACTACTGCAGACAACGTGCGTGATTCTCTCAGTGGCAACTGATATGGCATCTTGCTCATGTAAAATACAATAATCACAGAATTTTGTGATGAAACATAGCAAAGGCAATTCCAAGTGAATATCCATGTTCAGTATATCAGCGATTCGCCTCGCTGAACCTGAAGGTGTGACCATCAGATCGCTGAGTCAGCAAAGAGAGTTCTACCACTTGCATGCATAAAACATGCAAGATATATGGTACAGTATATATGAATTAAATGATACTGCATAGTCAGTCTTTTGCATACAAATATATATATAAAAAATAAGCGCTCAATCAAATGAGAGGCAATTATCAATTTTTTTCACTAATGTCCAAACTGAAAAATGATGACAATTTTTAATAGTGTGTCCTATATTGTACTTAGTGGGGGCACAGTGGTGCAGTGGTTAGAAGCGTTGTCTCACAACTCTGGAACCCGTGTTTGATTCTCTGCCCAGACTCCAAAAGTGTGCAATTTGCATGTTCTCCCTGTGTCATTGTGACCCCCCACCCCCGCCCAACCCTCTGGGGTCTCCGGTCCCACCCCACAGCCCAAAAACACGCTAAGGTGAATTGGAGCTGCCAAACTGCCCGTAGATGTGCATGTGTGAGTGTATGGAGTGTGAGTGTGTGTCCTGCGATGGGTTGGCACCCCATCCTGGGTCTTTCCCTGCCTTGTGCCTGTAACTTCCGGGGTCGGCTCAGACCCCTGTGATCTTGCACAGGATAAGCAGTGTAGATGTATATATAATCTGAGTAAAAAGGATAATTAATGATGTTGCATGTTTCTTTTCAACAGTTCCTTTGTTCAAATTAAATAATAAGGTGAAGAATAATCTGCTTTAACCGAAAGCACAAAACCACATCTTCATAGAACATTACTAAATGTAACACAGCTACAGTTTGGATTAAAAATGCATTGCTATTAAGGCAATTAGATTGTATTAAAATAAATGATTATATTGTAAATGAAAGATTATATAAAACACATTAACAGTTTTCCAAACAAATTATAAAAGTAAGAGAAAAAAAAAATGATAAGATTAAGACCTCACAATGAAATTAAATCCAGTGGCCACAATTATAAAAAGGAAACAAGGACCACTTGATGTTTCCTCTGAGGAAGCTCTTATTCTTTCCTCACTACCGAAACAGGATCAAGTGGCCTGCTCCGCTAACTCAATCAACCTTGCCGTGCCTTTGTTGGCTGTAGGTTGTCTGTTCTTAAAAAAAGTACCATATGATTGGCTGGAATTGCTTTAGTTTCTGTGATGTGATAGGCTCATGTGTTATGTTCCTTATGGATAGTTTATTAAAGTTTCTCATTTTCTTTTCATTTAAATTTAATATGACAGTACGTCAATATGTCATTTATTTCACCCAGCCCTAACCCCTTGGTAAATTTAAGCGACCTGGGAATTTTCCCGGGTGACGATCATGGTTTGCATCTGTGCGGCAGCCTGTTACAGACCGAACCACATTTTCCTGCTGCAGTTCCACGGTCTACAAGGGCTGTTCACTGCCCGCCACTGGGCTGCAGACGAGTGGGTGAGAAACACTGCCCTAGATAAAAAGTTACCAATACACAAGGATAAAGTATATCACTTTGAATGACATTTCCTTGCAAAAAGTTAATCCTCTGGGTGCTTTTTGGGGTTGAAGTGGCTTGTAGAGAATCAAACAAAATGGAAAAGTAAGATTCCACAGAAACAGAAAAGCAGCGGAAAAGTCAGTAAGCAAGAAGAGGGGTGGAGGTACAGCTCATATAACTAATAACCTATTATTACTGACTATAATCATTTGGAAAATGATACAAGAAATTTATTCTAATTTATTCTTATCTCTATTATAATGCAATCATTTTATTTCTCTTTTTTATCTTAGGTAAGATGACCCAATATTTCCATGAAACAATTAAAAGATATAGCTGCTAATTAAATTACAAAACAATAACAATTTAAAAAGAGGACAAAACATTGGCAATAAGTACACTTACATGGAGTTCAATGTTAAAATAGTTTAAAAATTCCAGTCACACGTCCTTTGGTTTTTTGGTTTGTTGAACATACAGTATCGTAACATATTACTGCCACCTTTGTTGTACACCATGAATATTTTAACTCTGTTGCATCAACTTGTTCAATGCAGTCCCTATATTACTTTAATCCAAGGTATTCAGAGTCCGTTAGCTGGCTATTTGCAGTCATCATTAAAACATAATTAAGAGAGCAATGTTTCACCTCTTGACTGCCTCGGCGTTCATGCAGTTTGCATGTTCTTCCAATTACTACACGAGATTCTGTGGTACTCTGATTTCCTCCAAAACAGGAGATCCAGGTATAGTGGTGTTCATAAATCGCCAATAATGTTTCTCTGAGTGTTTAATCATATACCCTGTGATAGACTGGCATCCCATTCAAGGTGTCCCTTTTCTCATGCCCTCTACTTGTTTCAGTCTGTTCCAGATGTACCTCAACCCTGCACTGGATGAAAGATTACAGGAAAAGGACAGATATTCATATTCATAAGTAAAATGTATCCTTTCGAAGCTTTTAAGCCACAGTAACAAAACATAAAACTGACAAATGGTCACATCAGTGTCTCAGACATTATATCCTGGTGCCAATGAACCTCAGCATCTAACAGGAAATTCAAAATGCATTTATGAAAGCAGCTAGTATTGCCAAAAGGTCTCTCTACAAGAAATAAAATATAAATGGCAAAGTGGCTTTAAATGCATTAAATATGGTCTGGAAACAGCACATATACAGTTAAAGGTTACAATCACAAAACTACAAAATACTAAAACTAAAAAATAAACATTGTTTAATTAATTTCATTCAATAACACAGTAGGAAGCCATCTGAATGATGATGGCTACCTGGTCAGTTTTAAAAAAAAATTAAAAATCTGTATGTTCTTTCAGAACTTAAGTGCAGTCATTGGGTGGAAATGTAGACATTTATTGGATGCATATTAGCCTTTCTGCATTTCTGTTTGAATTAGTGCATGAACTATATACTTCCCCATCTTCAAGATTTCTGTAAACTTTTCTTAAAAAGTGTCCTTAGCTCCATCCCGGGGGGGTGCAAGGGGTGGTGGGTTGTGGATGAAGTTCCTCCTTAGCGGGGGGGTTCAACTCTGTGAGTTTGTGTGACCCCAGGGGGGGGGTCACTTTCAATTGTTCAGGTGTTCAGAGCAATGGATCTACTCTGCTGCAACTTGAGAGTGTTCACCATCATCTGAAATGGTTCAATAATTACAGGTGACAATGGCTTGACATTATGCTTTTTAAAGTTATTTTATGCTTCTTTATACAAATATTGAATCATACTCCCAATCACACATTCAGTTGGATAACCACTTCTCCACATGGAGTGCTTTGATTACACTTTTAAGGCCACCATTGATTGCTTATAACGTTATATCTTCGGTTAAGTGCCTGTCAGAAAAGGTGCTATATGACAATAAACCTAGTATCACCGATGACAGGCAAAGGTAGTGGCTTCATATTCTTTTTTCCCTGCATTATTAATGAAATTAAAAGTGGTACAGCTAGTATATGCAACAAAATAAATCCTTCATGATGTCTGACATAAATCTAATGAATTAAATATGGATTCAGAATTAAACATTGAAATTTATTATTTTAGAATGTGCTGTATAGTTCCTTTCCCATGACCGTTTTCTTTGAGCAAGGTCCCATATTTCACCCTTATAGCAATGGAATACAAGTCATAGAGTCCTGTTACCCAGTAGTTAATATCTCTGTTTCTGAATATACAGCTATGCCTTCTGAAGTTAAAGGTCCTACTGTCATCCTGACAGCATATAAACTCTAGATGCATGCAAGATCTGGGCTGGAGTCAGACCCACAGCGCTGGAGGTGCGAGGGCGCAGGGCCCCCCACCACGGAACCACATACCGGTGTCAACATTCATTCATTATCCCAGCAAGCAAGGAGTGCAAGGCAAAGGAGACCCCAGAAACCAATGCCAGTGCATCACAAGGGACGCACTCTCGCATGCTCTTTAGCTCTATCTGCCATTTTTGGAGTCAGGGGTAAGAATGAAACCCTCTGGAGGACTGAACCTGCAGAGCTATCCACAGTGCCATCATGCCAGCATATTATCAGTAATGGTGGTAGCGAGAAATGTGGAGCCTCCTGACAAAACGTCACCTTGAATCCCTCTCTTGGGTTGGCACTTTCAATCTGATGAAATACGGGCCCCGGGTACATGTAATTTGCCCGGGGGGGGCTTCCCCTTTGATAGAGTTTGCCGAGCTGCCCCCTCCCCCCCATTATAGGTTTCAGGGTCGCAATTAAGTGCTAGCCCCCTGAATTTGCCAGGGTGTCCATCTCCCTCCAACGCCCCTGTTAGTATATGATGTACTGTTATTACTGTATTGCGGTATTTATTTGCACGTGCAACATTTATGGAAATATGGTGAGTATTCCTGAATGTTCTGTAGAAAAGTTACAGTGTATTATAATAGATGACACAGATAAAGGTTCTTCCACAGTCCAACCTATTGAACATTTGAGAGGCTTCTAGAACTTCAGATTGAAATCAATTGGGGAAAAAAAACTGTGCAAAGCTATCCTAATACTATAATAATTCTCTGAAGCATTTGAACAGAGTTGTGGCCTACTCCACTATTATAATAAAATGGTACCTTTCATAGGGTTGATAATCCGGAAATGCAATGATGTTTGTATATATTTAAACAATGATATATTTGACAACTGTGCAAACTGATTCTTAAAATTTAGGCCACTTTGTTTTGACTTATGTACTGTATATGTGCGAATTTATTCCAGGAGATTGAAAAATTATCTGGACACTGTTTCGGGGCAACCATTTTTAAAAACCATTCTTGTGATTAAATGCATTAATCTCTTGGAGGATTTTGCCGGTAACAGGATATATATGTGATGTTTTGATATTCTTTATAATTCTAAACATTTCTTACAAAGTGACAATGATGTCATTGTAATCTGGATATTTCTTATGCATCGATGTCATGTACAGGTTCGATATATCTTGTATGTGGGAGATGCATGTAGTGGGAAGTAGCATTATTGCCCGTGTTGTTTTCCAAACAATGACTACATATATTCTCTCCTATAAGTTCAGACCCCTTAGCAAAATGACTTTTTAATACATTGCAAAAAGCTGAAACGAAAGCCCGCTCTGGCTTGGCTAAGACCTCTAAATTCTGACATGATGATAATATTTAATCATTCTGTATGATTAAGGATTCAACATGTGAAACATTATTTCAATATCTGGCTGAAAGTTTGCATTGAAACTAGAAAACTGTTCTCGTTGATCCCTGCTCTTGTCACGTAGTAACCTTTTTGAGGTATTGATTAAAGGTTATTAAAGTGTTGGCATTTGGAATTCATTTGGCCTTTTTTGAAATAGCTGCTGAGGGTTAGCAGGTGTATTGGCAGCTTCTGACATTTGTTAAGTCAACTTTCCCTTTTCACTTCCCTTCCCCCTGAATGTTAAATGCTTTGTTTCTTTGCTAAGGATGCAATAAGATGAAAAATCTCCCTTGGGTGAAGCCAAGCAGCAAGGGCCAGTGTCTTACAGAGCTGCAGATGGTGTCTCTCCATTCTCTGCCTGTACTAAGTCACCCAGATTACAAGGACAAAATAGGTGAGTATGACCTGGTGAGGACTGCATCTTTGAGTATGACTGGTGCCTGTGTTTATATATATATATATATATATATATATAGCGGTAGAAAAAAAATTAAGAGACCACTCTATATTTTTAAATAAATCTGCATTATTAAATCATGGTTAAATTGTGCTTCTGTTGGCAGATGGCTATGCTGAGCTGCAGGATGCTTTCAGGTTCAAAATATCTAAGACAGCAGTACACAGAAATAAGGTGAAGCACGAGACACTGGGAAGGACCAGAAACCAGCAAGGTAGCGGGTGGAAGTGACAGTCTAATGCCAGAGATGAACGTTAACTTATCCGACACTTTCTCATGAATCGAAGGATGACATCAAGTGACCTTCAAGTGGAATGCGAAACATTAAGTGCAGGTGTGAAGTGCACTGCTAGGACAGTTCGTATCAGGCTCCTAGAAGCAGGGCTGAGGTTCCATAAAGCAAGGAAGAAGTCCTTCATTAATGAAAAACAAGGAAGAACCAGACTGCAGCTTGCAGAAAAATATATATTATTCACAGATGCACAAACAGAAATTGAGAAATGAGTAAAACGAAAAATTGTGCTGTTGTCACTTAATTTTTCACGCAAATTAATTTTCCATTCCTTTGCAGTAGGCAGGTAGCACTGCTCCATAAAACTGATCTGGAGATTTACGTACAGTACTTCTGTTGTCCTTGGAAATGGGGGCCACGTGATTGCAGATGCCCAATGAGGAAGAAAGGAGAGGGATTTTTGTAATCCTACCAAACCACAGGTCACGATTTCCATACTTTCCACTCCTTTCCTGCATCCACAATTCACATTAATTTCCATAACATTCAAGTTTCCTGACCACTTCCTGGCAATGTAATGGCCAGCGCTGTGCCTTTCCCCTTCCAGTAACCAGAGTCAGACAGCTCCACCCCTTAGCTGTGGGCTTCATGCTCAAAGGTGGATCCTGTAACTGCCAATCTGCTGTCAAGCAGGCCGGGTTTATAACCAGCCCACGCTGACACGCTCCACTGCCTGCACTTCCTGCGGCTCGCAGAAATACGGCTCGCTCTAAGTGACCTTTCCTCCTGCTCCCTGCCTAGTTCACTCCCTGTGGCCCAGCAGGCTTAGATACAGAACCGGGCGTCTCCACCGACTCCTCTCTGTCATCATCCTTGTATTATTTGCTCTTCTTCCTTTTAAATATGACCCCCACCATCCTAGAGAATGCTTCACCACTGGTCTCAGGTTTTGACTGCTGTCAAACTTCTCATACTTCTCTGTGCATGATGAAACCTTGATCTTATATATCTTATATAAATGCGACTGAGGTACCCTGAGCATGGTCCCGCCCCCAGGTGCTGAATTAGCTGCTCGCTGCCCTGTCGCATTTGGGTTGAATGCAGCAGACACACATTTTGTTGCTGGGTGCTGTGGTGTAACAATATATGTCAATAATTCACTTTTACTTCCCCTTTCACTTTGAAATATATATTATAATCATGGTCGGAGTCCCCCCATTCCCACAATGTTGACTCCACGGCTATGGCTATGGGTACTGGTTGAAACCCATGTTCCTTCACCACCACCCCCCCCAAAGTAAAGTGAAACCGGCTTGCTAAGTCAGCGCTCCATTGACGATGGGGCCCCAGGCGGCTGCTCCTAACTCCCCCTGTTCACCCCACGGTAACCCTCTGGAGTCAGTGGATGGGTCGGCGCCTTCACTTAGGAAAACTAACGTCAATATCTCCATCAGTGCTTGTAGCACATGATTGAAATATACACAATCAGAAACCTTAATCTGTGCACTTTAAAATGCGTTAATCTGTCTACTTTAAAATATTTTACTACAAGAAACTGAAGGTAGAAAATAATTTAGAATCTACCCCAATTCTTCTTTACAATGTCTTCTGTTCATCAAACATCCTCTTCTAACATTTAATCATTCAATCTTACCCCCGGTACCGTACTCGTCATTCAACAGACCAAATTCCATTGTCCAACAGTTGCTTAGTGTAAGACATATTGCACATAATCAACCCTCAATATAAAATTGCCCAAACCCCTTTTTTCTCCTTTGTAGTAATTGCTTGCCTCCGACCAATTTGTTTTCATAGATCGTCATTCAAGCGAGACACCTCAGCCAACAATCATCAATTGCCTTTTACTCTAAAAGCTTTTTTAATTCTCATCAGCACTGACTGTGAGCAGCCACCTCAATTAGGTTCTTGTAATTTGTAGAGTTTTATACATTGTATACAATTTCCGGCATATATTCCAGTCACTTCAGATATGATTTGACTGCATACAATTAAAGGTGCATTACAAAAATACAATCTTAAGACTCATTATTTTATTTTGTTGTTTTTCAGATCCATCATCCCTTAGATATATGTATGTATTGATTAATTGTTATCTCACTGGCGTATACAATATTCATATGGATATGGATGTTGAACCTGAGTTGTACTTAATGTGTGACCTGACACGTTATTGTACCATGTCTCAAGATTAACCCTAAATTATTTGATTGCACAAAGTGCAGCCAGTTACCTGTCCCTACCCATTACAGGAAAAGGCAGTAATTATACAGACATTAAGTACGTGTGTCACAACTGTGGATCACTTTGAATTCTAAACAGCAATGTGTCTCATAAATGAATTGATGTTTCATTTTATGTCTGTACTCTTCCTGGAATCTGAAGCTGTGATGTTTCCTAGATCATGTTGTGACAAGGCAAAATATGAAAATGTACTTTGATTTTTCATGATGCGGTAAAATAGGTGCTAGCTTAAAAAATAAAATAATAATAAAAAAACAATGATTTACCAGTCCCAACAAGAAAGAGGGCTTTAAATTCCTGGCATTTATTAACGTGGCAGAGCTGCTGCTTGAGAAATTGTCTGTCGGAATCTCACCTCACTCCCACTCAGAGAAAGGAAGAATGACAGTTGATGGAGAATGGAGGACATGCTTACGGGACCAAAAAACCAGGGCATCACAGTGACTTAGTGCTTAGAGCTGTTATCTCACACCACTGGGCTTGGTTCTTTCGACATTGCTGTGTGCGTGTGTGGTCATGCTTGTATTACATTTTGGGGACCGAATGTCTTCACAATGTGATACAAGCCTCCGATTTTAACCTTGTGGGAAGATCTGGTTAGTCCCCACAAGGGGAAACTCAATTTTATGAAGATCTGTGAATGCACTCAAAAACGTAAAATGCCACAAGCCTTGTACTTTGTTTGGTTACTTATGGTTAAGGTTAGGGCTGGATAGGGGTTAAGGTCGTCATGCTGGGATTAAGGTCTCCATTCAGATATGTGCACCAACACGTATGTGTGTGTGTATGCATGTGTGCGTGTGTATGTGCGTGCAATCTGCATGTTCTCTTCGTCTCATTTGGGTTTTGTCCTGCAATCTGAAGACATGCAGTCGGATGTAGTATCATCCTGTGTGTACGTGTTCCCTCCCAAGGACTGGCATCCCTTCTAGGGGGTACACTATACCTCTATGCTCCATGAATAAGCTGCAAGCCCCCTGCGACTCTGTCTAGGATAGGCAGTTGGAAGGTAAATGGTCCTAAAACCAAAAGTGGCTTACGTGTGTAGCATGAGCATGACCATACATTTTCGAACTCCCCGCGCTAATTTATCTTATTGCCAGTATGAACCTGGCGATGACACTTTATTTGCATATCTGGGTGTTTGAGTTTGCTTAAAACATATTGGGCAAAGTGTACTTCCATTCTCACGCCATTACGTTCTGCCCATTTCGGAGAGGTAGCATGACAGGATAGCAGAACAACCCATTAGCTTCCCAGTCCAGTCAATGGACCTTTACTCAAGGCAGGACAGTCTATGTGCCTGGAACCTGGTATAGAAAAAGCAGCTTACTCATACCAAATGGAATACTTATTTAATAATGCATAATGTTAAAAGGCTTCTATTCCACAATGATCACTGATTAATGTAATGTGAGAACAAAAGAAAATGATTGTAGGCAATCTAAATGAAGATCAGCAAAAACCATCAAAATGTGCATTTTTGTGGGGAGAGTACAGTAATCTACTGATGCAGCAGATGGCCAGCTTCTGAAAATATTTGGGAGGTTTTTCTGTTGGTATGGCACGGCATATGATGATAAACAGAGAAGCACTGACAGGCAGATGAGGAATTATGTTATGGACGGAAAAAAAAATCCATCCATCCCTGGTGAGCCTTGGGCCAATGACAGGAAAAGAAAGCTTAATATTTTGGAATTCCTGCCCATAAATTAAAAACACGATGGATACAAACAAGTTACATTTCTCAAAATTTGGCCACCATTTATTTTGGAGCCATACCTTTCCATATCCAAAAATACCGCAGCTATGAGAGAGATAGTTAGCTCGAGTTAATATTCTAAAATATCTAGCTGTATAAATGAGAAATAATAAGCCACACTTGGATGACAGTGAGCACAAAACATACTTTTACAATTATTATTGTGTGCTTGGCTAAATATCAATAAACAAAGTTCACTAAGCTAGGCTTTTCTTGGATCAATAAAAGGGGAAGTTGGCTTTTTTTTATTCGAACTGTCATTTGATGCGAATCAATCATTGATTTCTGCATATTTTGTCTTCGCGGCTGATCTGTCAAAGGTCTTGTGTCAACAGAATACAAAAGACAGTGGAGCTTTGCCTGCAGGAACTTGAGAAGTGTAGACGTGTAACTGACACTAACAATGGATGAGGAATGAGTTTCCACTGACCTACTTTCCAATGTATGATACGCTACAAATGATCACATTTATTTTCAGCAAAAGTGTAACACTGATGCATCGCAATGAACGTTTCAGCCAGTCTATCAGTAGACATCTAGGCAATATGAAGAATATTCTGATGTATTATAATCCAGAGAAAGCAGACTGGGTTTCAGAGATTGCGACTTCCCGGTATGTTTGTTACGTTTTCAGTTTAGGTGGTAATTAGTGTCAGGCCATCTGTATGGTACAATTAATCAATACATTCCAAGCAGTAATAGCAGAGAGGAGACAAATGTAATTACACAATGTCCAGCTTCTGTTGCACATACAAAAGAATATCAATGATTTGTTTTTCCTTAGTTTTGCTGTAATAATAAATAGCATATCCGCGTAACATAATTACATATAGACCCATCGTGTAGAGACAAATGCTTCACAAGAACTTTCCTCAAACACAAGGGGTTGAACAATTATTCCTTTGCAGTTAGTCTTCTGCACCAAGAAACCTCACTAGCAAAGACTAAGCAACATGAAGCATAACGGTAATTAGTTATTCATAACTATTCAATTAGGAATGATCAAGTAATGAAATCATAGCTTGTTTAACATTTTTTTTGTTAAGGCAACAGCTAATGTATATCTTTTGGTTGAATATTTGTATCACTGAGTTAATTCAGAATAAATTATCCTCATATTTTGTATTTCAATTTCAAAGAATTGTTAGTTTAGGGTTGGATGGACAAGCAGAAATGTAAATGAGCTGTGTATGTTATTTCTCTTTCATCTAGATGTTTGACTGGACTTTATTATTCATTTCTGGTTTTATTTATGATCTTGATATTATTTAATTATTCCCTATATTGTATTCATAAGTGACTTATGATTACCTATTAATTTCTCATAGTGGAACATCTAGTCATCTTCCATCTGGAACATGGAAGTCTCAACCCTATCCCAGGAAACATGGTCTACAAGGCCATGAACACCTTGCATTAATTGTCCATCCCAGAGCACTGCAGAGCATCGACACACACATGTACATACAAAACTATAAATGCTCTTCTACTTACGAACTTTCAACATATGAACTCTCAGACATACGGACGAAGAGGACTGTAAGTTCAAAATGTGTTCATTGGGCTCCCGTTTCCTGTCCGCAACATTTTTTTTTTTTTCTGCGCGCCAATTCCGCCTAGTACGACTTCTGGTCGCTACTCCCACCACACAGCAGCGTAGCGTGCGTACTCCCAGCATCCTGGACTTATGAACATTTCAAGTTACAAATGGAACAAATCCCGTAAGTAGAGGAGCGTCTGTATTGGGAAATTAGAGACAAATTCACTTAAATAGTATGTTTTTGAACTGTGAGAGGAAGTTGGGGTACCCACCGTGAACTTGTTTCAACAAAAGGAAACCATGTAACCTACACACACAGAGCTGCGCCAGAAATGAAATACACAGAACAGGAGAGAAGTGACAGTGATATACTGTACCCACTGATTCACCACACCACGCACAGGGTATCCAAAAAAAGTGCCATACTAAATGTTCATACAAGACCATGGGTATGAACTAAGAACACATTTTCACTAGTGATAAACACAAATGTCAATTTAAGTGTGATATTGAGAGACATGTTATGTTTAATTGTGTACTTTAATAAACAAGTGGTGCTTCTTCTTTTAGCCCAATGTCCACAAAGACATAAATTATTACATCACAATCTCTTGGCACTTCTCTGATGAGCTGCAGCACTAATCCACAGATCTACTTAATATACAAGGTAGGTACAATGCTCAGGGAAAACAAATGGCATCCACATAGCTCACAGAGACTGAAAATAACATTTCTTGACCTTAATAAGGGCACAGGTTGGCAAAAAAGACTCCACTGTCTGCTTTTGCAGACAAAAAGAAAAAATCTAATGGGAAGGAAAGGGCAGCTAATGAGACTTCGTGAATACTAAACAAAAACAAACTGACTTCTATGCATCACCACCTGATGAGCATGAATAAAGTCTTCTTACCCTTCCTAAAAATCAATTTATTCGTACTTTTCCGCAATGCGCTGGGATTTTACCGTTTCCAGGGGGGTGGATGCGGTTTCCACATTCTGATTCAAACAGCACAACTCCCGGTCTTTGTATGGCATTTGAGAAGAAACCGTTATAAATATACTAGCATTCTGGGGGGGTGGCATGGTGGTGCAGTGGTTAGCGCTGTCGCCTCACACCCCTGGGACCCGGGTTTGAGTCTTTGCTAGGGTTCCGTGTGTGTGGAGGTTGCATGTTTTCTCCAGGTACTCCAGTTCCCCCCCCACAATCCAAAAAAACATGTTGAGGTTAAAGGGATTTGCCAAATCACTTGTAGGTTTGAGAGGGTGAGTGTGCCCTGCAATGGGTTGGCACCTCATTCTGGGTTAGTGCCTGTAGCCCAGCGGTGGGCAATCATATCTGCAAAGGGCTGGTGTGTATGTGGGTTTTTGCTGTAACTCCCTAATTAGAGCACTGGCTGAAGAGTCCTCACACCTGGGTTTGAACAGCTGACCTACAGGTTATCCCAAAATCCTGCACACACACCGGCCCTTTGCGGGTAAGATTGCCCACCGCTGCTGTAGCCTCTGGACCCTGAATAAGATTAGTGGTTTCAGAAAATGGATGGAGTTTACGTCTGACATTTTTTAAATGAGACTATTTTTGTAAACAAACCTTCCAGATATTGCATTACACATGCAATGTAAAAGGGCCCCTCCTTAATGTAAGTTTCCAGGAAAGTTGAAATAATGAAGGATGATTTTAAATGAAATTAGAAAGGAAATGTCACAAACGGTGTCTTCATTCCTGTCTCATTGCTGCTTTATGGCGATGGCATTGCATGGAGCAGGTGGTTCTGGGATGGATAATTACGTATAAATATGAAATGTGGCTCTAGGGGCCATGAAGGTTGATGATGCTAAGCGGCAAAAATATTTAGTCCGAAATCATAGTAAAGTCAGAACAGAGAAGGGTCCAGGTAAGACTGCTGAATTTCATCAGATCTGTCCCAGTCTTGGTCTTCAAGACCTACACTTTAAATATTTAGACATGATTAGGATATTGACTGACTCTGTTAGATGATTCAAATTACTTGACAGAATATGTTGCTTAAGGACAAATAACAAAAATACACATACTTATGCTATAAAATGAAGCACTCAGCTGGACCTAAAGGCAGCATGCATGTGGACAAAGGCTGGGGATCAATACTGTGGAACATTGCAGCAGGAGTGTAGCAATTAAGCTGTTTTGCCCCAGGCTGTCCTGTGAGCCAGCAGCAGTGCTTTTAAAGCAGAATCTGTGTCGTCTCCCCCCCACCCAAAAAAAATAAAAATAAAATAACGCTGTCGGTTATTGTACTATGCTTCTATTTGAAAATTTGAAATGAATCATAGCATTGGAAGCAGCAGAAGCCATGTTGCCATAGCAAATGTCCACATGAAACTCGTATCGCAAGCAAAATCAACAACAAATTACACAGTTTAGTGTCTAACTATTGTAAATATGAATGAGGTGCTAACATTGTTATTATTGATTTGGAGGGGGGGAGTGAGTCAGCAGATAGATTTGAACCCTCAAACGTCCAGGGTTGGGGTTTGTTCCTCACCGCTGGCCTTGAGTGGCGTTTGAATGCCGCGTGTTTGTTTTCTCTGGGTACTTTGGTTCCCAAAAAAGATTTAAGTAAGTTTGTCATTTGAAGAATGCTGCAAATTTGTATCTGGACTGTCTATCTTGTTCAGAGTTACTTTTATATCTACACGTTCTTGAATAAGTGTGGCAGATGGTTGTCAAGAATGATCTTAAAATTTTGAGTAATTAAAAGGGCCATGATTCCAGACTTTTCAGCTCTAGATTAGAAATTATATATTTTCTTCTTTTCTACTCTTCACGATCATTCTTCAGGCTTTTTTGCTTTTTTGCTTAATTGTCTCTGCGAAAATATTCTCATTAAAGTGGGACGCCAAACGTTTGTTGTGTTTTTGAGAACCTTTTCTCTGATTAAACTCTTGTGCTAGACATCTACCCCACACCACATGCACACAACAAAAGGCATCCTGTAGGAAAGTGCTGCAGAAACTGTTATATCACTGGACATTCAACAGCAAGCCCTAGCCCTCACATGAAAGGATGTTCTCTTGCCACCTCTAATATTAATTCCAGACCTAGAGGATGGCCTCGGGATAGAACCTTTGTTAAAGCTGGTCTCCATTTCTTTAGAAGATCCCTGAATACCTAGAAAAACACCAATGAAAAGCATATTTTTAAACCTAGCTATGCGACATGTGTTTTTGTGTTAATGTCTAATGAATTGTAGTATACGATCCAAAATATCAACAACAAACCCAGCCCTGTAGATGGACAGATATATGTGTTTGATGAATTATATACCGTCTTTGCGAGCTCACCCTATGGTTTCTTTACAATTCAGTCCACTAAATTAACCTCTCAGTTATTTTTACAGTGACAAACTGATGCCTAACAGCAATACCCAGTATTTAAAAATTTCCATCATATCAATTTGACAGTTGGGTGAAATAAATGTATACTACAGTAATTGACACGAATGCTACAGAACAGTATATTATGCAAACAAGTATGGACATATACTATTACTGTAATAACTGTGGCCAAACTGAAGGATGTAGCTGACAAGGTAGATTGACGTTATCCCCTGAAAGTGCTGCGCATGCTTGTCCAAATCAATCACCCTAAACCCTAAACAGGCAACACAAACGATCAGCTGAACCAGTCACTTCCGCTACCTCTTCGCTTGCTTAACATTCATAAAGACACCTGTCATATTAGCAACTTCGTATTACACTGTTGACACTGCTCATCAACCCAAGGAAAATGTCTGTGAATAAATACAATACTGTTAACTACATTAACTCTCCGGTGTAAATTCTGTGCTACCAAAACAATTTTTTTTTTTTTTTTTTGCTATCATGGTGAACAGTGTGGCTCTTCACGGCAGGAATTATTGAAAGCGGCAACATGTTTGTTAATATTAGGATTACAGCTATACCTTTCAGTACATCAGAAAGCCAGGCGGAAAATCTATTGTAAATTTTGTACACAAACACTTGGTTCATACAAATATGCAAGCTTACTAGACACAGTCACTGAGAGGTTAAGGAGGTGAAAGAATTATGGCTAATCTGGAAGAGAAGAACATGATGGCATGACCACCAAACAGCCCGCTTTTTATTCCAAATGCACTTAAACAACTTAAAGGTTTGTTGGGTTGTGAATACAATTTTGGCAATTGATTCATTGTTTCAGCCCGTAACCCTGACCAGGATAAGTGGTTAGAAGACAGATGGAGAGATACATTGTCTCACATTGGCTCATTTCATTCATCTATCTTCTAACCACTTATCATTACAAGCAGCATAGGGGACAGAGTAGGGGCACCCTGCATGGGATGGGATACCAATCCATCATAGGCACGTACACGCACACATAATCCCAAAGACCTGAAGAGTTGCCGGTTAGTCTAACTCGGGAGTCTTTAACCTTTTTGAGATTGCAGCCCTTTTTGGGGAATTAAATTATTTTGCTACCCCGCCAACCTCACCCACCCACACAGAGCCCACATAAAGGGGATGATATTTAAAATTTGTCACATTCCACCTGATACAAGAGTTCTAATACAGAGCTCTCCAAAAGAGGTGTCCAGCATTTCTTCAAATTGAAGATGGAAACGAATCGTGGCCGTCCACGGCTCATAAGCACTAGCGTTCTGTATGTTCTGCTGGATGGAGATGCCAGTGGTGAAACAGGTTTGAAGTATTTCCAGTTTTAGCTGGCACAAGTTTAGAATTGCACAGTATCGGTCTGTTGCATGTTGGACTTGCCAAAGTACCAGCACACCTCTGACATCATTGTACCTCTATCCAAAATATCTCTTTTTTTAAAAGATGTTGTAGCTGCTGAGCTGTCGCTAATCTCTTCCATGATATTACCAAGTAGTATGTGATGTGCTCTACTAACTCAATCAACCTTGCAGTGTGTTGTCTGTTCTCGAAAGACTACCATACGATCGGTTGGAATTGCATTTGTTGTTGCTATGGTGGCAAAGAGCTGGTAGGTAAATGACTTCCTCACATTTTTCAACAGCGACTCCAACTTAGGAATTCCCAGTCAAAACTGGCAAAAACACGGAGAAAATGCAAACTCCACATACATGGAATAGAGCTGGGATCACTCTGGTTGAACAGCTAAGGTTCTTCATTCTTTCATATCACATTTCATTCGATCAATTTCAATAATATTCAATGACCCAATTTGAAATCTACTAGCACATTCTCTAATGTAATGCAGAATGCCTTGTCATTTAACTGCTAAAATGATAAATGATGACCCAAATAAAACCAAGATTGAGCACCTGCATACATACCATACTACTTCTTAAGACAGCTTCAAAGACCAGGGGACCACATATCATAAGACATTATGAGTGTGGTGTGTATAGTGTATAGTGTGCTGTAGTGTGTATAGTGTATAGTGTGGTCTAGTGTGTATAGTGTATAGTGTATAGTGTGGTGTAGTGTGTATAGTGTATAGTGTGGTGTAGTGTGTATAGTGTGGTGTAGTGTGTATAGTGTATAGTGTGGTGTGTATAGTATGGTCTAGTGTGTATAGTGTATAGTGTGGTGTAACTATATTATGTATGTTCTCAGAAACTGATACCAGATCTTATAATAAGAATTCATTAAGAAAAGATGACACTACAGGTCATTTTTAAAGCAAATTATCAAGAAACGCCAAATCAAATCTGTAACAGATATAGTACAATTATCCAAATACAGCCTGGGTGGAAATATTAGATAAAATTAACATAGAACACATACATACTATATAAACATTTTTTAAGATACATAGGCTGGCAGTCATTTCAAATAAATTCATAATATAAATTAATTTAATAATAAAATTTCAACAGCAATCACACAGCTAACTGGATATGAAAGTAAAGTGGAGTATCTGGGTCATGGGGTGAAACGGCATTTTTTTGACAGTTGAGTCCCATAACATGAGGAAAGATGATGCAGAATGACAGATTTAACCTTATGTCAGGTCTTGGTCCTCTCTTATCAGACCTGACAAAGATTTAGCCTTATGTCAGGTCTCGGTCCTCTCTTATCAGACCTGATAGAGATTTAGCCTTATAACAGGTCTTGGCCCTCTCTTATCAGGCCTGACAAAGATTTAACCATATGTCAGGTCTCGGTCCTCTCTTATCAAGCCTGACAGAGATTTAGCCTTATAACAGGTCTCGGTCCTCTCTTATAAGGCCTGACAGAGATTTAGCCTTATAACAGGTCCCAGTCCTCTCTTATCAGGCCTGACAGAGATTTAGCCTTATAACAGGTCTTGGTCCTCTCTTATAAGACCTGACAGAGATTTAGCTTTATAATAGGTCTCGGTCCTCTCTTATCAGGCCTGACAGAGATTTAGCCTTATAAGAGGTCTAGGTACTCTCTTATCAGGCCTGACAGAGATTTAGCTTTATAATAGGTCTCGGTCCTCTCTTACCAGGCCTGACAGAGATTTAGCCTTATAAGAGGTCTAGGTACTCTCTTATCAGGCCTGGCAGAGATTTAGCCTTATAAAAGGTCTGGGTCCTCTCTTATCAGGCCTGACAGGGAATGTAAGAAAGCCTCTGTCACCTGCATTGGGCCAAAAGTTCCATTTCTCCCTCTCCCTGTGTGTAACACATGAGTATTAAAAATTCTTTTAATTATTAAAAAAAGGATTACATCATGAAACAGTAAACAGAAACAATACCAATTCCCTATCTTGATGCACCCCTGCAAAGGGGTTAAGCACTGGTTGAGTAACACCTGCAAACATTTGGAACAGCCTGAGCCCAGATGGCAAAAGCAGTGCCCGAACCAGCTGGCCACCACTGCACATCACTGGCTGAGTCAGCAGTGCATTCTCGTTACTCCCAATCCTGCAGCCAGGGGGACAACTGGCCGTGGACTCCCTCCTGTTCCTACCTTTTGTTTCATATTTCTCATTGCTATTATTTCATTTCGGTTGCTGAATTAGATGCTTGATAATGTCTTTTCTTAAAAGTAAATCAACCAATAATAATGCCATATGACCATAGAGTTTAGTACAATATTTTATCGTAATTTTTTCCATCAATAGAATGCTTAAGAAGAATAACAGCTACGAGTTTTTCAATGATATTTTGGGAATGATGTGAACTTTCCAAAGGTTAAATTAAATTAGAAATGATTACAACATATGCCAAATACCGTTTATGGCTATTGTAAGATAAAATGGTTCAAATTAGGAATATACTTTTCCCATTTAAACAATGGTAAAGCTTCACTTTATTCCTTTATTAAGAAACCCTTTATCATATAACTAACCCAAGGCAAGGGATGGCAGTTAATTACAGGGCACACACATGCCAAACTAATCAAACTGAATATTTCTGGACTGTAGATAAAAACACAGAGAGAACATTCAAACATCACAGACACAGCTAAGGATTGGATTGGAACCATTAACTCTGCAGAAGTGAGGCCACACTACACTCTGCACCGCCCAGCATAGATAATTTGGTTAAATGGGATTTATTTTTCTGTTTCCAGAGAACTGTGCTAATTGAAGATATGTATTGCATAGGAAACCAGGCTCTAAAACTTTCAGTGCTTTATGAAGCTGACTGACACATGACTCTCAGTGTTTTGTAAAGTTGACTGACACCTGGCTCTCAGTGCTTTTTGAAGCTGGCTGACACCTGACTGTCAGTGCTTTATGAAGCTGACTGACACCTGACTCCCAGTGTGTTATGAAGCTGGCTGACATCTGACTGTCAGTGCTTTATGAAGCTGACTGACACCTGGCTCTCAGTGCTTTATGAAGATGACTGACACCTGGCTCTCAGTGCTTTATGAAGCTGACTGACATCTGACTCCCAGTGAGTTATGAAGCTGGCTGAAACCTGACTCTCAGTGCATTATGAAGTTGATGGGCTATACCTGACTCTCAATGCTTTATGAAGCTGACTGACACTTGACTCTCAGTGCTTTACAAAGCTAGCAAAAACATGGGTCTCACAGCTTAATAAAGGTCATTGTCACCCGGCCCTCAGTCCTCAGTTTTGAAATTCCATCTCAGTAAATTTCTTCCAGAGTTCCGAGGATTTGCTAATTCTTACCTGCATCTTAGTCTGTCATAGGCTCCTGATTCTGGCTCTAGTGAAAATAAAGACTGGGAAGTACCGGTCCAAACACCTGTGGCACCCTAGAAAAACTTCACCACTAGCGCCTCTCTAAGGAGTTTGCTGAGTCAGTCCTCTCAGAAGATGGCACCCTAGGTGACAATGCTGCATAATGGGTCAATTTCTACACTTGTACCCAACCTCCCCTATACCTTCCTTTCTTTTTCATTCCCCAGTTACACAAACTTTCCAGTAACGTATGTATTCCCATCTCTGCTGCCTGTTGTATTTTGTATGTGAACCATGCTCTCATATCTATTTCCTTACACTTCTCTGCCAAAGATGGCAATGAAACTAAGTGTTTATCGTGTTTCTATACATTAAGAAGATTATCTCCAAAAAGGACACTACCAACCTACATATTGGAAATCTATATTAAGTGACGGTCATATGTCAGTATGGGGGAAAAAAAAACTACCCTTACCCATCTGTCAGTCTGTTACTGTAAAAAATTCCAGACAGCTGCCATATGGTTTTGATTTGTTTCTTAAAATATTTAAAGAAAGATCAAAAAGTGTAATTTTATTACAACATTTTGGAAACTATGTTTGTGACTGCAGGATTTTTTGATCATTACTCACTAACTGCGTCATCAGAAAACTAATTTGTTATTGATATAATATTAGTAGCAGTACTTGTCTTATATACTCCTATCAGCCATAACATTAAAACCAGACAGGTGAAGTGAATAATATCCTTATTATCTTGTTACAATGGCACTTGACAAGGGCAACATTATATATTAGGCAAGTGAAGAGTCAGTTCTTGAAGTTGATGTGATGGACACAGATTGTGCTCGCTAGACGCCTGGGTCAGAGCGTCTTTGAATAAGTGGGTCTTGTGGGGTGTTGTCGGTATGCAGTCGTCAGCACCTACCGTAAGTGGTCCAAAGAAGGTCAACCGGTGAACCAGCAATGGAGTCATGAGTGTCTAAGGCTTACCGATGAGGTTGGGGAGCAATGGCTAGTCCATCTAATCCAGACCCGCAGTTGAGTTAATGCTGTCTATGACAGAAAGGCATTAGATCGCACAGTACATCGCTGCATAGCCGCAAACCCATCAGAGTGCCCATGCTGGCCGCTGTCTATCGCCACAGGCGCCTACGATGGGCACGTGTCAGAACTGGACCATGGAGCACTGGAAGAAGGTGGCCTGGTCTGATGAGTCACTTTTTCTGCTACATCATTTGGACGGCTGGGTGCATGTGCAATGTTTACCTGGGGAAGAGATGGCGCCAAGATGCACTATGGGAGGAAGGCAAGCCGATGGAGACAGTGTGATATTCTGGGTAATGTTTTGCAGGGAAACTTTGGGTTCTAGTATTCATATGGATGTTACTTTCACTCATAGGACAATATGCCCTGCTACACTGCACGGATTGTTCAGGAATGGTTTGAGGAACATGAAAAAGAGTTCAAGGTGTTGACTTGGCCTCCAAATTCCTCAGATCTCAATCCATTCGAGCATCTATGGGATGTGCTGGTCAAAGAAATCCGATCCATGGAGGTGGCCACCTTGCATCTTGCAGGACTTAAAGGATCTGCTGCTCATGTCTTGGTGGCAGATACCAGAGGACACCATACTGGAGTCTGTGCCTCGACGGGTCAGAGCTGTTCTGGCGGCATGGACGGGACTGACATGATATTAGGCAAGTGGTTTTAATGTTATGGCTGATCGGTATATTATTGCCTGCATAAAACAGTTATATGGATTTGTTTACAAGTCGTTTCAATGTGCTGTGATTTATTGGCGTACTGCATTGTTGGCACGATTCAAAATCCTTGAAAGCAGAGTTTACTCAGAGAGTGTAATCCACCCCTAGGTCAAGATTTTAAGATGGTTGTGGTCGGCTGCAAAATGACTGCAAAAACTGAGAGATATTTAGCAGAAATTAATCTTCCTAAATTCTGTTAAAACCATATCAATTGAGTGATTGATTTTCATATATGGTAAAGAGGACATTTTAACTAAATCTGAATGTCATATAGCAAATTAAAATGTGTAAACACAAGATATTTGGCAAACTTTTCAGGGCAGATGGTTATAAGAGCATTGGTGTCACTTTCGTTTTGCAACTCCTAAACGGATTTTAAAATGTGTTATATGAATCTGTATGACATGGCACCACAGCCAAAAAAAGACACAGCGCAGAACGGATTAACAAAACATAGTTATCCTCATTTCCTGTGCTGAGGTGGAGAAATATAGCTTGTAATGTGGCTGACATCCAGATCAGTGGGATGCCAGGTTTTTTTAAAGGTCTTTCATCTATGACACAATTGTTTTGTTAATGCACAATATCAGCCCACAACACTGTCCACTGCTAGCTCAGCGAGAGCAAACTAGACAGAATGCCCTGCACTATGGAGAGTAACTCCTGCCTCTTCCTGGAGCCAGTCCAGTACTCTTCATTGTCAATAAAGTTTTAGGTGTGTTCCACATAATCTGGCAATAAGTACACTCATGTAAAATTTACACATAGTTCATTATGTCATTCTTTCCCTTTACAAGTATAAACTAGTATACACATTTCACAGCCTATCAGTTCAATTTACCTCAATTGTGCAAATCTATATTCCATACTGTTCGTGAGAGGAAGCAGTTCTTGGACTGAGACTGTGTCTGTTATAGACAAATTAATGAAATTAAGATTACATTCTGACCCCACCAACTAATAAACCACTAAGCAGAGGAATGTGGAAGGGAAAAAAATACGGTAATAGCCCTTATCTGTGTCATTGTCTTAAAATTAAGCAGTAGTTCAGTAGTTAGTACTATTGCCTGACAAATTCCAGTCAGGGCATTCAAATGCCATCTCTGCTCTATGTGTTTGGATTTTCTCTCTCACCCTGTGTTGCACAAGCCTGCATTTGAAAGACTCATTTGGTGTCACTAAATTGCGGGTACAGGTCATCCTCAACTTACGACCTATCCGACTCACAACCGATCCACTTTACGGCCATCCCGAGGCCGCAGATAAGTTACTGTGCCGTGCCTGGTACGGCGAGTGTTACCCAGTATGGGTGTATGACAGTTTCCGCTCCAACTGCCGGCAGCAATGAACGAAGAAAATGGTGATAAAAAGGTTAAAAAACACCAAACAATATGACGTAAAGATAATATAATTTTAGTATACTGTATAGGTACTATACATGATCATTTCTGCATATAAAATAAAGGGCTATCAACTGGTCAGTCACAACCAATCGCAGTTTAAGGTGATGACACTGACACTGGAAGGCAGAGCAAAGTTGTGATACAGGCAAGCAGGTAATGTAAAAATGGACTAGTGGATTGTAATGGCTTTGGTAAATGGCAGCTACCTTAGCAATTTGGTGACTTGACCACCTTTTCTATCCACAGATTTTTGACTTTGGATTGTTGACCATGTCTGCCTTTTTTAGCATGCTGAATATATCAGCGGCGTTCTGAGGAGGAAAACAAAATAGGGACACGGACCTTTATGTTAAGATAGATGTCTTCAAACCAAGTAAATGGATTTCAGGAATTAACACTGACAGCATTAATCTCAAGGTCAGAACTGTCACTGACAATATAAATACACATTTTAAATATCTGTAAAAAAAACGGCTCACTTTGATTTAAATGGAAAACATAGTCAATTTTCTTGTAATCTACTGTTGTAGTTCAAACCCGTATGAGTAATTTGTACTGAAACAATTAAACTGGACAATGTAACAATGTCGCAATGTACAACTTGTTGACATGCTAATGATACACATATAGTACAGGGTGGAGGCATTAATACCTACAAATAAATGAAGAGCTATGAACCATTGCTTCTATAATGCATTAGCTGGCAAAGCTTCTTCACAATCATCACCTCCCACAGACTATGAATGAATTAGCTAGATCATGTTTTTTTTTCCTTAAAATATTCCATATACCTCTACTAAAGCTGTGGAAAGAGTAAAACGCCAAGAATTTTTTTTGTTTCATTTTACCTCAGTATTTAGCATCCTTCCTCATACTATCTCTTAATTTTGTAAATAAATGACACAGATACTGGAAGACATGTTCTATTTCTGTCCCAGGTTTCTCTGAGAAGAGGAGGAGCTACCCAGTACTCGAGTATTATCTGCGTTCAGTTTTTACCTGGTGGCAGATTTGCAGATAAAATCCTCAAATATTTAGATATACAAACACGAAGCATCTGAACGTGGCAGCGTCACCTGTAAAAACATCCCTTCTCCATAACAAAGGACAGCATCTTTAAAAGCTAATTTTGTACCTGGCCTCCTCAGAAACCAGTAGATGCCATAGTTGGATATGGAAGTAGTAATCAGTTGGCGGTTTTTTAATGTCCAGTTAGAGCAGCAAACTGGGGCAACTTATTAACTAAGGTCCTTGTTAAAGAAAAACAAATAGATGTTGACTAATTCCAATTATAGGGCTTTAATGAGGATGACGATGGGAGTGTTAGGAGGGTTAGGGCAAATCATGCCGCATTTCTAAACTCAATTACTAGAGCAGACAGGCAAGGGGCACGGGAAAGCATTTACATATAATAAACTCAGAAAGAAATAAGTGACAGCTAATTGAATTAAAATAGATGAAGTGTGAATTTACATGCAAGGTACAAGCCAGTCCCCAAACCTTGACGGTAATGTGATGTGAATCAGTCTTGTATATTTACTTAGATAGTATTGCTCCCTATGACCTATGAAAGAGTATTGAGCAGTCCTTTCAAGTTCCTCTGTGAAAACGAAACACGAGAAGATCTGAATGTGGCGGTAATTAGGTGAAGCTGAGACGTCAAGTGCTAAAATCGTTATTCATCATCCACATTACTTGGACAACTGGCTTCGCTTCAACTCCACTCAAAAGGACTGTTTTAATCAAAAGCAAACCAAAACCTCTTCTTTCAGGCTGCCTTTACTTTCATTCTAATGTGTACATACAGTACCAGTCAAAAGTCTGGACACACCTGCTTTTAATACATTTGTCTCTGTATTATCATAACCAGCGGGAAATATATTTAATTGCTTGAGCCAAATAATCTCAAATTGAATTCAGACTTCTATGGATTGTCTGTTTATTTCATCGTTTCACTGTTGATATGGAAACAATAGCTGTTCAGACACCTGTGGAGCTTTTTGGGAGTAATCAGCTGGCAATTCAAGCAAAACACATTAATGAGCAGACAAATGCTATTTTTATAACAAATGAGGTGTGACTTTGTGTGCTCACTATGAAGGTGAGCGCAAAATCGTAGTACAAGCAACTGTTACTGTTTAGCAAGTACTAAATTTACAGTCACACAGCCGTATTTACAATACAGTCACACTGTTGTGTTGCACTTTCATTACACTTTTTTTTAAAAAACTTGCAGCTAATTGGCTTTTCTCCATGTTACACCTTCCAAAACAAATTTTCAGTCAGGGTTTTCCATAATTTATTCCTTCTAGTTGGGAATGTATTTCCAATCTGGTTTGCACAGCCAACTAAATATATGCACAGCCTCCCGTCATTTCAGAATTTCTTTATGCACGTGCTCCACAAGGTCAAGCATCCTCTTCTAGCACCTTAAGTCGTATGGCTTCATAACCAAACAGACAGATGCATCTGAAACTCACAGGCTGGCAGGGCACAGAGGGAACCTTTTATACCATTTACATTTTTCACAGAAATTGAGAGCCTTAGATGTCATGTGGGTAGGGGGGTGAAATAAATCACAGCCATAGTGTAATTGAAAGGGTGAATGAGAGCTGTCTGGCGATTACAATGCTGAAGTTAATATGCCACTGCTCCCC
Source organism: Hippopotamyrus pictus (assembly GCA_026781145.1). Taxonomy (NCBI): domain Eukaryota; kingdom Metazoa; phylum Chordata; class Actinopteri; order Osteoglossiformes; family Mormyridae; genus Hippopotamyrus; species Hippopotamyrus pictus. Next base: position 9,630,369 of record JAODLC010000065.1, on the reverse strand, counting down.
GGGGCCTTTGATGTCTAATCAGAATGCAGCACTATGAGATGTCATCTTCTGTCCCATTTCGTTCTGCAGTAATGATTGTCCGGTCATTGTTCAAAGCCCCAGTGCAACGACAGCTGGATTTAGACACAGCACAGTTACACTGTCAGTCATTCAGAGAAGTAATATCAAGTCTCATTTCTTTCATCTATGTATTGATGGAAGTTTACAGCACAGAATTTTTGATACATTTTTGATACATTTAATTGTACCCCAATATGCATTTATGGCACGGCTAGAAAAATATTTGCTATGTTTGATATGTTAGCTAACATTACTGTAGGCCTATACACCAGTAGGTCAGTGAGCTGGATGTGTTTTGTAAGTACAGGGAGAACATACGAACTTCACACAAATCCCACAACCTTGAACCACCATACTATCCAATCTACTCAATTTATTTATTGGTTTGTTTAAAGTTATTTATCAGATGCTTTTTATCCAAAGTAACATTCAGTTGAGAAAGCAGGGTCAAACAGTCCTTGGAGCATTTGGAGTTAAAGGTTTGCTCAAGGGTCAAACTTTGAAATCACTTCTCCTAAACCATCGAGCCCCAGACCACCCGAGGTCTATTGTCCTTGGATGTGACCCTGAGGCCCTTACATAGTGATGCTATGTATGTACCACAGGATCCAGGATTCAAGAAAGTAAAATTCTCTGCTGGGATACATTTCCGATGCTTTGCTCAGCATCTCATCTGGCAACAAAACCTATTATGTCTCAAGTTATACGGAGCAGAATGCTGCAGAAATGTGTTGACAGTCATACAAAACTAATGAAATGGGACTGATTACTTTGGAATGTTTTACTTAAAATGCGTTATAATGTGTCTAGTTTTGATCATAAGATACAAGGCTAAGATAGCATTTAACAAAGCTGTTGTAATGCCTAAGCTGTTTGATACTGTTAAGAAATTTGAGAGCATGTATACGCAAAACTTCTAGTTATTTCTTGAAGTCTCTAGAGATGGATCTTAAGTTCTTCTGCATGGAAATATAACACAGGGCTGCATTCCATTCCTGACATCAAAATGCATGATATGATGTTGAAAGTACTAACAATCCAAAAAAGTGTTAATAATTAATCTTCTCAGCTCGCTCTGGCTAGGGGTGTGGCTATCTGTGATTCCAATTACAATGCTGATAATTAGAAATAAATCAGATGTCTAACAATTATGACGGAGGGTGCACGCCTCTCCCACCTATCGCTGCAGCTCTTGTAATTAGTTCTGGGCTTGAAAAGTTATTCATTGTGTGCTCATGGCACAATTAAATTACAACTGCTGATGCTGATGCAGCCACAGACAATTGCAAAAAGTTGCCCCCTCTTTAATTCATAGCAAAAGCCCTCCCCCAGCCCAGAAATGCAAGGCTCCTGTGCCGTAAGAGCAGTCATGGGGTGTTGATTGCCATGGGACTGCTGTTAGGGAATCAACAGAAGGGAAGTTTCACATCCTTTCCTAGTGACTCAGCTAGATTCTAAAAATTGCTAATAAGACAGTGAGATATTTCCTTTCTTTTTTGCAATCCATACTGCAATTTTCCTGGTACATTTACATGCATATAACTTATAAATAATACACACACACGCACACACATATATAAATGTAAAAGGAAATATTGTGCAGATAATTTACTTTGCATCTGATGTGTGGTTATACAGGCATCTAGTAAATTAATCAACAAAACAACATTCAGCAATTCAGAACCGAAGAATGCGGTTGTACCAAGTTGCTAAGAAGCAAAAAACTTTTGGCAGTTTTCAAGATATTCAGAGTTATGCATTTATACTAAAGGACTGTGCTGTTCAATTTGATTAATACGCACATTAACCACAAGGAAACTACTCATTAACAAAATCAGCTTTTAAACCTACATAAATCTTAATTTTGTCCTTTGGGAATATTTGCCAGTGCAGGTAAACCACCCATGAATAACACTTACATGCTGTATATTAATTACTAATTACAAAAGGCAAAAAAGCCATACTTCCCCATCACACCAACATTAATAAAGTATTATGTGTTAGAGATTACAGCTGACATACCAATTAATGAACAGTTCCACCTCAACCATTTACATTTATTTATTTGGCACATGCTTTAATCCAAAGTGACGTACAAGACAGAAAGCCGAGGGCATTTCTCAAGAGCCCAAACACGAGATTTGAACCAGTAAGCATGCAATCAATGACACACAGTCCTACTAACCTGCTGAGTCACACTTCACCCATGCTTTTAAAAAATAAAATAAAATAATAATATAGCCCATCATAGGACACAGTTTCTATTTTGAGACTCTTTAAAGCCTCTTTCCATTCATTCAAGCCGACTTTTCTCACCAGCCACCATTGCCACTGATCCAGGTACTCAATGACAGCATTCTGGAGTTCCCTAACAGGGGTAGAACTGTTAACCTTGAGGTTAGCTATTCAGTGGCTTTACCCACTGCGCCACAATGCCAGCTTGTGATTAACAGTTCTGGTGAGCTCTTGGTGGCAATAAGTGACTTGGTGGCAATAAGTGAGCAGAAAATAACACAGAAATGGAATTCCTCCATTGGACAACAAAAAAAATAAAATCAGCATTCAGTTCTTTAGTTGCATGTTGCCTGGCTGAAATATATTTCATTAAGCGGCATATGGTGCTACTTTTGAGGCAGGGTTCCCTAATTCCAATGCAGTTTGCAGATTTCCCTGCTCAAACACACCGACTAAACCAGGTAATTAGCTAATTAAGATGTGTTTGAGCAGGGAAATCTGCACACTGTGCTGGATTCTCACCTGCTAGGACCGGAACTAGGGAACTGTCTTTAAACCCAACACAATGACCACGGGCACCTAACATTATGAAGACTTTTATTGTTATATCCTACTGTACCTCGAAGGCCGATCATACCAAGTGACATGGAAAGGATCCACATCTACCCCACGTAGTCTCTTCACCGGTGTCCCTCAGAGCTCGGTTCTTGGTCCGCTCTTGTTCTCCCTCTATACCAAGTCTCTGGGTGAGGTCATATCTTCTCATGGCTTCTCTTACCACTACTATGCAGATGACACTCAACTCATCCTCTCCTTCCCTCCTTCAGACACTTATGTCTCCACTAAGATATCTGCATGTCTAGCAGACATCTCATCTTGGATGACCGCTCACCAACCTAAACTCAACCCTCGTAAAACGGAACTGCTGTACATCTCCGCTGACTCATCCCTCCTTCTGGACCTTGCGATCTCCCTTGACAACTCCCTGATCCGTCCTTCGGTTACTGCTCGCAACCTTGGGGTTACCATGGACAATCGTCTGTCCTTTTCCTC
>JAODLC010000065.1:9582207-9609567 GCA_026781145.1 Hippopotamyrus pictus | reverse complement strand
CCTCCTCCCCACTCCGCACTCTCACTCTCACAGTGTTTTGATATTAGGAACAGTGCCGTGTGCTACAGTTCACTACACCGTTGATGTGAGCAGGAAACAGAGGATGTTTAATTACTGCACTACACGGGAAAGGTTAGTTTGAAAAATCCTGTGCAGCATGACCTCATTTGTTCTTTATTTTTCTTCCCTTACACTCTGTTGAATGAGGTCTAGGTGGTTACTGGTTAGTTTCAGTTTACAGCCAATAATTCAGCCGGGGGTTATTTATAATAATAATAAAAATAACAATAATAATAACAACTAAAACATCATCATCATCAACAACAACAACAATAATAATAACAATAAACACAATGTAGTTCAGTTATTACTACAATCAGTCATTTTAAGGTATGCTTCATTTAAATGTACAACATAAAAGCTCTGTTAGTATGGGATGTGGTGGTTTGTTCCTTAAAACTTGTCATTCTTAACATCTAACGCAGGAGTTTAAGAGAATCTAATGTAAAAGTTAGGAGCAAAGAGGTCCACCACAGAGAACCTAAATGAATCACGCCATATCAGACAACTTTGGCCAAACACAGGCCCTACCAATACTGAGGAGAGTATTATTACCATCTTCTAAAAGAAGGGAAATCCATAATTTATTCTCATTCCACCAGGAGCAAACTCAGAGTATAGATAACAGTGGTAATTTGTTGTGACTGTTTGTATTAAAATACATGACAGTGCCCCCCCGGGACTTAATATCCCCGATCCAATGCAGATAATACCGCCAATCTCACCCTATACCATACCTTCAAACATATTGGAAGTGTATATTTTCATTTTGGTTTGTCCTATTTTTATATAATATAATGAATATTGACACAATGAATATTTCAAGAGTTCACCTATTCCTCTCCCCCGCATCAGACTATATGTTTTATATAGATGACTTGCATTTGCTAGATTCATTTGATTTGCATTTGATAGATACATGTTCTCCTGTTCTCAGATTCTAAGAAAACTGGGTAATTATTTTCTACATGTAATTAGGTGCTATAACTTAATTTGCTCCTTTGATAATGTTACTTCTAATTACATTTTTATATCTATCTTCAGTTAGTCTGACAATGTGCTTCATCTGAAATGCTACTTAATAATACAAAGATTACAAAACAAGCAGAAGAGCATATATCATTTTAATTATAAACCAAACTTAGAATTTAACTAAAAGGACAACATTTCAGCCACCTTTGCACGACTGTAGCTTGCAGTATGACTAGCTTCATTGTGGGAGATATTTACAGAGAAAATTAAGACTTGTGAAATGAATCCTGTATTGTAGTTTGTGTTTTCAAAGCTACTGTTTAACAAACTAAAGACATCTGCTAGAGTAATTAAAAAGGGCAAATACTTCCTGATTACGAATAAGCAAGCTTTTAGTAACACCAAAACGTCTCCTAATTAATCAAATGACACAGATGACAGATCTCAGGTGTTGTTGATATAACACTATCCAGCATGCTCTGAAAGCAAACACAATTAAATACTTTCTAATAAAATTTTAAACTGTTATCAAAACATGAACACATGAACATAAACATGCACAAATGGATATAAGAACATATATATGTTGATCTTGTGCTTATTTAAGAACAATGATTATAAAAAATGGAGGGAAAAAAGAATACAGTTTATTGGTGCCTAGCGATTAGAGATCCTCTAAGACATACTGTATTTGTTTTAGTGCTTGACCTTACTTAAAATTTCTGTGATCTCTCTAACCGGAGATGATCTAACGGATCATCCTTCATGCCGTTTGAGCATAGGCTGCCCTGGGCTATTGCTTAGGACTCCAGCAAACATCAGGACCGTGTCCCGCCTCAGGGGAAATGGAGCGGCTAGTTAAATCGGGAACACCTGAGTGTCCATTCCGACATAAGCCCGGACCTCCAGATAAGTTAATCCACCCCTGCATTTGAGTTAGCACAGCACACCCGTGTTATCGTAACATCCCCTAAAGCTTGCAGTAGCTGTGCAAGGCCTTTGTATTAGATTGTAATGGGTGGGCATGAGCAGTTGATTGAACACCACAAAACCGTCCTATCCAAAAAGTAATAAACAAGATAATTCCATAATGGTCATAATCACAGGACAGTAGCAATTGCATGCTTAACCATCAAAAACCCATCCAATGCATGACTAAATCCTTATAGCTGTGTAACTATTTTATTCTTCATTTCTATTCTAACACATCTCTCCCACAGAGCAAGGTAATTCTGGAGTCTTATTTGAATTGCTGACATACAGGTTTTGTCAACCATGAAAAAGACAATTCATGTGGTTGGTTTAATATTTCACTGTCATTAATGTTCTTGTACATGCTCCAAAAAGTATGACACAAAGAAATGAAAATGAATAAATGAATAAATGGTATTTTTTTAAATTATTTTTGGCAAATAAATTTATTATCCATTTCCAGTATCTGGTTGTTTTTACTTGAAATAAATATTTTATTCTTGGTCTATGAAGTGTAGCACAGGTACTGAATGCACATGATACCCTATGAATCACTTGCAGTTGCTTTGGTAGCATACTTGCTATGTCAGGTTTAGTCATTGAAGGAGAAAAAGACCATGGACTATTTTCAGTGAAGGGAACTGGCTTTCTGTCTGCTCTACAAATATGCAAGTTTTCTACGGTGTTCAGTGACCTGAACCACAGTGTTCAGTGACCTGAACCACTACTGCATTGCTTCCAATGTCATGGTAGAGAGAACAGAAACATATGAAGCAAACTGAACATACACTATATTACTAGAATAAATTCTGCAAGCTCACTAACAACCAGGTATAAATAAAACCTGTTACTCCTCCACACTTCCTCCCAGAACCTCTATATAATCTACTAAAACAATTAGGTCTTATTTCTCAGTGACTGTTGATAGACAAGATTAGTTCTGGAAAATTAATTATCTCTTAATTCAGCTAAGAAACCTTGCAGCAGAAGCAGTGTTTTGACACACTGATATGCATGGCAGAAAAGTAAATATCTTTTATCCTTTTCCGGAAAATGAACATGAAGTTTTACATTTCTCCCCATTCCTTTAAAATTCTCCATACCAGTCCAATGTTAGTAGAATTTGCTTAATACTGGGGAGTCTTGACACCCTGTGCATGCATCTGGGAGAAGTGTTTTGGGTCAGGAGTTCAAAGATAATGTTATCAAGCGCAAAACAAACACCAATTTCATCTCAGAGTACCACTGTATTACAAAAAAGAGCAATTTCCTTTAACAGCAGAGGCAAATTACTAATATCTTTATTACTGTCAAATTAATCTTATGCTTCATTTTCATTTATATTGTTTTGAGGTATATATACCCTCAGTATGGTTTTTCCTATTGAGAAGTATAAAAAACTAGTATACCAAGAGTATTATTAAAATTTTAATATTAGTATTGAAATGCTGCAAATAAGCAACTGCACAAAAAAAGTTTTTTTCCAAGATTTCAAACAGGTTTTAGAAATATTTGCAAATATGGTTATATAAGACATTTTTTATATTTATTTAAAACAAGAATTAATAATTACCCTGTTTAAACTGCCTGCCTATGCACCCACCAACCAAGGTTTTTTTTTTTTTTATGGAAATAAATTATACGCTTTGATAAGCAAAAATAGAAACATCCTTTTGCCAAAGTTAGAGGGTATGATTAAGTCCTCAGATAACAGTGAATACAGATTCAACAGTAATCATTCCCCAAATATACTCCAATTCATTGTGTTCACTGACATAATCTCACAATAATCTGTCATTGTTGTGGCAAAACAACTTATCAATCACACCCTGCAAACTTTTTTTTCCCCGAAAACTGATAATGAAGTTGCTGAAGTATCTACATACCCGGAAGGTTTCTGAAACTCTCTGCCACTCCTGCATTTTCTGTGTTGGCCTGATAAGCACTTCAGCGCTACTGAGTGACACCATGCGTCATATTAGCAGAGTAGCTGAGGAAAATAAATTAAAGACGTATCACGTCATAATGCTTGTTTTTCTGTTGTCCTTTTTTTTTCCAAAAGAAAAGCCCAGAATTTACTCCCTTCTCTTTGCAAAGGCTCTCGTACCTCTTTCTTACTTAGAGTGCAATCTCTGGCAAACACTCGAATATTTCTCTACCGAGTGAGGTAAAGAGGATAAAAATTGGCACTCCCAAGGTTGAGGCAAAGGAACACGGTAGAGTGCTGGTGAATGAATGCTCCTGCTGAGGAACTTCAAGTATCTTTGGGGTGAAGCGGAGATGGAATGGTACAGTTACTGTTATTATAAAGTGCAAGTGCAGTTCAACAGTAAGGCTACTGATTTACAAGCCAACCGGTACACATCCATACCGGTGGGCGTCAACTTTTGGAAGAGACTAAAAATAAACGAAAAAGTTTTCAATGGATGGAACCAGGGCTCTTTCTGTGGACTTTAGCTGTCCAGCCGGTCTCAGAGAATAATGGCTGCAATCCATAGAGAGAAGAGCTAGCTGGTGCGGTTGAGACACAAAATAAGAATAAAATCCCCTTGACGGTTTTTAGGAGACAAAGGGAACAACCCATTACCTGCTTATGGAGCTTCTTCTTTGACCAGATCTAGGATCACCTTGAGACAAACAAGGTAAGGAAGCTAAGGTCTGCCCGCAACCATGTACTGGACAAGCAGATACATAGAATTTCTCATATTATCCATTTAGGTTAACTTACTAAAGCTTGAAGTTTATTCACTAAAGCTAATTTATGTTTCTATGGACCTTTAAACAATTTCTAATTATTCGATAAACACACCCACGTAACACCTGCCAGCGGCATATAGACGGGCATTTCCGTAGAGACTGGATCGCACATCGGCCAAGAGGGCCGCCAACCAGGATCCTGAGGTGTCTCGTCATGCGGTGGGTGCTGCACCAGTGCATACCCCCCAACTTGACCTGACCTGACCCATCCAGGCATCCTAAAACCTCAACAGTTTCTATGGAGGGGGCAACCTACACCCCCACACAGAAGATACCAAGTTCCTGAAAACCACTTTTGATATTCTAAGAATCAAAAACTCATTCGTGCCATTTCTGGAGACAGAAGTAAGGCAGTAAAATCGTCATGACGTTGTTGCCGTGGTAACACCGTGTATGCCATCTCTCCCCCTCACCACCTGTCTCAGCCTCTGATATGGCCCAATGATCTTCTAGTACGATTTGCTGGGGTGGCTAGTACAGAATATGCGCTAAGACGTTTCATGCCACAAAAGCATATGGCTCCCTCTCACGTTGCATCCATGGGGCAGCCAGTTTTTAACAATAGGAGGTTGGGTGCTGAGATTAGACCAGATCATAGAACGACCATGTGCCAGCATATAATCCCTCTTTTGTGCATGATATAAGCATATTTGATCCGCCTTCCAATCCAAAGCTAAATTTTATTTCTTTTTCACCCCAAATTTTAGTACCACAGCTCTTTCTAACTAGGAGCACTTTTCAGTGTAGAGCAGAAAAAAACACATTACTCAAGTGGTCCCAAGTTGTTCATTCATGCCTTAGATTTATGGCTAGCTAAAACTATTTTGGTGCCCCACCAAATATCTTCTTCGGTGGATAAACAAACGACATACATAATAGATTCTGTGGATATCCATCCATCCCACCATCCATTGTCAGTGACATTATATTTTAATTTTTACTTTATTCATTATCCTCATGACAATCATTGTCTTGATCTTTTGCATTTTCATTAATTACCACTATAGACCTACATGCTTATTTGTCGAATATATTCAACGAAGTAGGAACAGCTGTTGCTGAATTCTAATGTGCATATTTGCAATTCATAATCAGTTCAATACTTAGCTGACTTTTAGCATGCGGGTGTCGATCATACAATAGCATACCATTTGCCTGAATGGTTCAAACAGCTTGGGCTGCAAAGGCCAGGATTTGATTCACCTCAAACTCTGATGGTGTTACGATTGACAAACTACTGTAGCACATTTGACATTTTCAGTCTCATGACTAGCAGGTCAACTAGAATTCACCTTTTCAGTATAATGCTTTACAAGTCAATTACAAAAAGATATTCCACATGTAAAAGTAACAATAATAATAATCTAATTAAACAACATTTAATTTAACTATACATTATTTCAATACCATATATTAAAAGAATTTAGGTAAAGCGAGCAGCACCTTCTTCTTTTACTAAGGGAGAACTTTTCTGAAGAGAGTTAATTATGAGCTCCTTATTGAGCTAAAGACTTGTGTTTCTGATAGCATGCCAGTGTTTCTCCTAACTTGTTTTCTGAATGTGATTTGGACTTGGGATTTGCATTGCTGTGGAATTATTGCTAAAGAATTCAGTGATTTGACACTAATTTTCAGATTATATTGCTTGGTGCGAGTCATTAAAACTGCTTAATTTGTCCTTGGATCTCTCCCATTCTCTCTCATTACATCGTATTGCTGCTTGTTTACTCAGTCGCTGTGGTTCGTGTATCTTGCTCTCCTAGGAAACATATATATGCAGGCAAGTACAAATCATGGGGTCAGAGTGTAGGGCCAGCCATTTATCCACCCCTCCCTGGAGCGTTTTTTAGGGTTAAGGGATTTGCTCAAGGTGCTAACAATGATTTGATTATTCTGCTAACCATGGGTTTGAACCGGCAACCCAGACACAGAGCCCAATACCACAGAGGTACACAAATCCCCTGAAATCTGTCATGGCAGGTCACTGCTGTTATTACATCGCTCCTGTTTCTCGTACGTCTGGGTCAGTACAAGGTCGAAGGGACAGTCATCATCCCCACCACTGGTAGATTTGTTAGCATCTGTAGTGATTCTTAACACGTAAGCTGTAAATATTAAATGCAACATGAAATATCCTGTTTTCTATTGAAGACCCCAGTGAGTCTTTTATAAGATGTAACAGACAAGGTTAAATTTTCACACTATGGTGATGCCCGCCCTACTGTTAAACTCCTGTATCGCATCTCGGAGCAGTGGCTTTGAACCGTTTACTGAAAATGGAAATGTGCCCGTCTGCCTTCCAGCTCAAGCCAAGCACTTGGCTTGCCACGACGCCGCCCACACTATCTCCTGGAGCAGAAGACACGGCGATAAAACCGCAGCCTTTGCCATATGACCGTCGACACACAGACCTCCACCAGGACCCAGTGTGACCCTGTTGTCCTCTGAGATACTGGCATCCTCACAAACATACTGCTCGCTCCCTTCACATCAAGTGCACATTGGCACCCACGGTGCCAAAAGTCCAACAAGTCAAATGAATGACTACAGCATCAAAAAAAAAAAGGTTTCTGAAACTGGAGGAGGATCAGTGTCTGTTAATATCAGTGTTTTCACAGCAGAATATGTTCAGTGTGGCCATCTGCCACATTAGGAAAATGCCGCCTTGATTTGCCTCTTGGTATCATTCAATCATATGCTCTGATTTGTAATTTAATATTTTTACATTTACATGCTATAATTTAGTATTGTATTATGGTGAGGCCATTTTCTATGAAACTCAGTCCATCCACCCATTTTTCAATCCTGAAGAGGATTCCAATGATGACCCTTCATTTGCCATTTCACATATCTGGCCTCTGCACATATTGAATTTTAGGAGAACATGATGTACTGCATGTGCTTTATTCCCATCGATTGCCCATGCTGATAAATTAGTGAAATAATTCTTTACTTACTAAATATAGATATAAAGAAATTCTTTAGCTTTCTCATATCCCAGCCTGCTCTCTTATGAAACATATGTGTTGATAGTAAAGTTTGAGGTCACCGCACAGGATAAACAATTTATCAGCACGCCTGTAGCAGTTTACAAGGTTAAGGGTCTTGCACTAGGGCCCAACTGAAGTATACTCATATAGCCAGCTACAGGAACTGAACCAACAACCTTCCGATGATGTCCTAACTCATAGAGTCAGACATTGCTGTACATGGGGACATGCTTAGCCTAAATAATTTTTGTGTAATAAGAAACAGGATTACAATTTCCACAGTCTGAGCTGTATATCCTATTTTTCATTTTTTTCAATGAATATCTCTCTCTCTCTCTCTCTCTCTCTCTCTCTCTCTCACATACACACACACACACACACACACAGACCTGTACTGATATCTTTGTAGGGACTGTCCATTTGTCTATTTCACCATCCAGCTCTAACCCCTACCCAGCCCTAACCTTAAACCATACATAACCAAACGAGATGCAAGTCTTTTGGCATTTTTAATTTTTTGATTGCAGTCGCAGATTTTTGTTACTGTAAGTTGAATTTCCCCTTGTGCGGACCAAAAACACACACACAGACAAATATGTTTCTATCCATATCTTTGTGGGGACCATCCATTAATTTCCATAGAAAAAACCTAATCCCAACAAAGACAACCTTAACTCCAAGCCAGCCGTAACCTTGACCATAAGTAACCAAACAGAATTCAAGACATTTTTAGTTTTTCGAATGAATTCATAGATTTGAATGTAAATGTCCCCACAAAGTCAAAATAATTTACATATACATGCACCCCCCCCCCACCCTACACACACACACCAAATGCTATGTAATATTTTCTATTGATCGAATTGATCAAAATGCCAAAAGTTGCAGGAGAAAGCACGCAGGAGTTAGTGGAGTAGCACTGTAAAACCATTCCTACTCTACGCAGCGTAGATTTCCCAGTGCCTTTCGTGAGCAGGAGCACGACTGCCCTGCCTCATCCGCTTCACCCCTCCCTATCCCTATTAATCAGCTTCTCCTCTGTACTGGGGGGCAAAGTTGATTAATAAGGTTAGGTATTCTTTTCCAGACAATAGATTTTGCTTGCTCCCAGTGCAAATATTTGGACAGCCCCCTTGTCTTATGATGGAGTATAGGAGGATCATTAAAAAAAAATAGAATGGGTTCCCATAAACGGGCTGGAGATAAAAGGCAAAACTGTGGTAGTATGAAGGGATGGACCCCCCAAGGGTAAGGGGCCAGCTACCCCATTTATGGACTGCTATGAGAAAACCTGTCTCTGTGTTACACAAACAACGATAAAAATGCTGACAGAGATCTCAGTGAAAATACAGACATCCTGTAATGACTGGAACAGGAAGGGGATTCAGGTGCAGGAACCATGAGTTTAATTCTAGAATCATATTCCAACAGCAGGCAAAAGTGTTGAAAACCGGACAGAGGCAAACAAAGGCGAGATATATCCAAATTGTGATCCAAATCCATAGTCCAAACACAGGCAGGAAGTCGGTACAGGGAGTTCTGAGCCAATAACCGAATCCAAATCACAGGAACAGAAGGGGAAGAAAACCAGGAAGGCAGTCACAAATTGTCCAGAGACCCGAAGATGGATTCCTTGCTTAGCCAGATAACTTTGAGGATGAGTAGTGATACTTGGCTTTTTGATATCACGATGGTTGTCTTTTTTAGTGGCATACATCACCATGGTAACTCGTGCTACAGAACAAAACTGCTCCGGACCAGGTTAGGTTGCAGGATCACGGATCTCAAACAGCACTTTAGACCAGTTAAAGAGAAGGATTCGGGTCATTAGCTGACAGTGCATAACAAATAGGGTTTCCCAAACTCTCAAAATGGTTCTATACGTAATCTGAAAATCAAGACGATGGCATTGTTCCCCATAGTCCATTCCTGAAACCACATTTTATCCGACATGTCTGTCTCATTTAGTTTTATGGTCATTAGTTCATTTATTCTACCCTGTTCACTTTGAATGGTGTTAAAATGGCTTTACTGTATATCTGGATAATGGTTGGAAACGTATGTATTAATTTAATTAAGTAGTTTTCAGCTTTTTAATGTTGTTTTTGACATATGGAAACTATCAGCTGTACCGCAGATGAGTCTGTTAGGGGGTGGGTAGGGGTAAGAAATGTTGAGTTCTCTGTGATGAGGGGTATAATTATGATGCAAAAATGCTTCAAAGTCCATAGGACAGACCTGATGAGAAGGGCCAGAGATTATCCCGTAGAATACAATGGGTTCACTTAAAGATAATTCAATGGAAAAATATTAGCTATAGGATCCCATTGGACAAACTGGGAGAGAACTCAGCTCTGAAATCTCTAATAAGTCTCTAGTGAACATTCTGTTTAATGCACTCCTAGGAAACTTTTCAGCAAAAGAAGAGTTTAAGAAAATACTCCTGTGAGGCCCATCCCCACATGATGTACCTCATGTAAATTCAACCCTTATGATTTATGAAAACATCAAAATCACACTTTACCTCTTATAGGTAAATGTTTAATAACCATTATTTTTATAGTAATGGATAGGCTGCAGTTAATGCTTCATAGCCTAACTTTTCATAGTCATCAATCATTTATTTTAAAACTTTCACAGGTATCCATCCATCCATCATCCTAACCATTCAACCATCTTTTAACCATTTACCCTTGTCAGGATGGCAGGAATACCCAATTATGCCATTAGGATTTTGTCTTCTAATATATATTTTTAAAAATAACTGGAGTACTAGAAGTCTCTGAATTTGGAATGGTGTCAAAAATACATGTCAGATGTCTGACTACACCCACACTTAGAACCTACATCCAAATATAAACTGTAACTATCCAAAGCACATTATACAAAAGTATTTCATACAAAGCAGAGCCAAATGCTGAATGTCAATCAATGATTTTTTACATTCAGTTTGCTGTCAGTTCTTTGCCTTTTAAAATTTAAGCACATATGAAAAAGTCATCGGTATTTAAATTTGTGTTTTTTTGTCCTGCTAAAATTTACCGTAAAACAGGACATCCATTTTCGGTAACCACTAGTCCTATTCAGGGTCACGGGGGTCCAGTCCCTATCGCGGAGACTATGGGTACAAGGCGGGGAACAACCCAAGCGGGGCACCAACCCATGACGGGCACACCAACACAAGAACACCTGTGGACAATTTGGTAATTCCAATTAATCTCAGCATGTTTTTGGACTGTGGGGGGAAACCAAGGTACCTCAAGGAAGCCCCACAGTGATATGGGGAGGACATGCAAAATCCCATGGAGCCATGGTGGGGACTTGAATCCTGATCCTGGCTGTGTACGGCAATAGAGCTAACCACTGCGCCACCATGTCGCTAAGGAAACGCCATCGTTTTTTTATTACTGTTGCAATGAATAAAATCCATTTGTGTGAATGTCTAATAAGAACTGTACGTTGTAATGGTGTGTATTGTATTGTGATGTAACGCATTGTGTTAACTGTTAATTCTTTTGAACCAAATACACTTTGAACTGAGGACTCAAGGTATCACAGATATGTGTTATGAATCCACCATTATCTGCACACTCACTTTGAGAGATATGCTGCGGTATTGCTGTCAGTTGTATTTTCATACATGGAGGGAGATCCCACCCCAGAATGCACCCTGATTAGTCGTCAGAAGAGAGGATGTAGCGATCGCTTCCCATGCCTAAGAAGACTGACCTCAAAGTCTGTTGTACAATAACTGATTGACTAATTTTATTACAAAGTCTGTGTATTGGTTTGTTCAAACAAGCAGCACTATTGCATAATTGATGAATGACAATCCAAAAGATATAAATTAAAAAAAGGTGGGGGGGGTTAAAAAAAAAATATATATATATATATATATATATATATATATAGGGTAAAAAG
The DNA here is from genome assembly GCA_026781145.1 of Hippopotamyrus pictus. NCBI lineage: Eukaryota > Metazoa > Chordata > Actinopteri > Osteoglossiformes > Mormyridae > Hippopotamyrus > Hippopotamyrus pictus. The sequence continues at coordinate 9,597,895 of JAODLC010000065.1, read as the reverse complement.
CGATGTAAAGAAATTCAGGCTGCAGGACTTAAAACTTGAATTTACCCTATAAATAAAAGAAGCAAAATGTTTAAAAATTCAACTGTCCTGCAAAATCCTGACCTTGGTATTTAAATACAGTGTGAAAATAAATTGGAGTGTGGATGGAAGGGAATTACTAAAGGATGTGGTTTAAGACTGCATTGTGTGTCTTCTGACTGCATAATATTCAATTGTCAAGGCATTTGATTTAATTTTGATGTTCTGCACAGAACTACCTTCAATATTCCAAGCTCCTATGTAAATCTCTAATAGAAAATCCATAATATTGACTGCGAGAAGAGGATTGTCATGTAGCAGTGGATAGAATCCAGTTTAGCGGAGGTATGTTACTTGCCAGCTGCTTTTACTTTTTCTGCTAATCACGTCCTTTAAGATGAACAACTTGGGAACATGAGAACCTGCATGAGGCGTGTCGTGTTCTGCCACCCTCATCAAAGTCCCATTTTTGTCAACTGTCACTTTTAAAGCCGGAATCGATTCATTTTTCAAAATATACATGATATTTCCCCGCAATCTATATAAACCAGACCTAAATATAAATAACTATTTATATATTTACTTACAAGTGATAGCCTCTTCTGACCAAACTTAGATGTTTATTTCGTGTTTTTTTTCAGGCCTGTAGTGTCCTGCCACTTTCTAGTACGAATGAAAGATCTGATACCCTAACCACTCCCCCACCCCGTGCTTTCAGAACCGCATGGATTCTTGGTGGCAAAGTCTAAACATTCTGGAAAGATTCCTTACCGATATCAGATCCATATCGACTTGCCAGCATGTTCAGCTGAACATTCACACTGCGGATCTCCTGTGAACTGGATTTAGATCTGGTGACTGAAGCCCACTGACCTCATATGGAACCGGTAGGAGAAAACTTTTGCTTTCTGACATGGTGCATCATCACGCTGGAAGCAGCCATTAAAAGATGGATAAAATAAGGCTTAAAGGGATGCACATGGTCAGCAAAATACTCAGAGAGACTATGGCAGGTACATGGTGCTTGATTGGTATCGGGGGCAAACTTTGTGCCAAGATACACATCATTACACTGCCACCACCAGCTTGAACTGCTGACACAAGGCAAGTTGGGTCATTGGATTCATGTTGCAGACATCAAACTCTGACCCTGCCATCTGCCTGTTGCTGCAGAAATCAAGATTCACCAGACTAGATGATTCATTTTCCCAGTTTCAATGAGCCCATGCCCAGTGTAGCCCCAGGTCTTTTGCTGTTGTAGTCCTTCCACCTCAAGAGTCAACGTACTGTGAGGTCTGTGATGCTCACAAGATCTTTCATTCACCTGTAGTCAGTTGCCAACAATATAAAACAATCTTCTTCCTCTTACAGCCACAGCAGACCATACCACATGCCCAGACCTTCTGACCCCATTAGTAGCCTTGAAAACTACCCTGTTTTCCATCTATTTCCATCTATTTGTTACAGGCAAAATGGCTTTTTTGTTTTCATTCCTCTACTCCAGTTTGTTAACCCTCAAAGGTCTATTGAAGTCCCTGTTCAGTCCTCGCATCCCCGTAGTTTTTTTCATCTCCAAACAAAACAAATCTTATACACTCCTTTTCAGTTATGCCTATGTATTATAGCACATATCAGTATTATATTATATTATATTACTTTTGCTGCTCTCCTCCATACTAACAATGCTAAGTGAGTCTTATACTCCCATTTTCAGTTGTATTTTTGAACCCAGCAGAGTAGTTTTTTATGTCTACTTGTGTATTATTTGGTGATCCCATCTCCACATTTACCTGAGTACCATACGGTGCATCTCATGTCATGTGGTCCTGCCTACGGTCTATGTCGGAGATGCTATAGTATGTACTATTAAAAATGTGGCCACCTCATGTGGAGTATCTTAATTAAACAATCTGTACTCCATAAAAATCTGTGTTACTCCAGGCAGAAAGACTACAGACAAATGGATACAATTTGCTATAACAAACATACAACCTCTGCCTTTAATAGTAAGGAATTGTAGTCATTGTCAAGGGAGACTTAGTGTTATATACTTGCCTCCTTGCTAGACCAAATCAGCTGCAATGTATGTGTTTATGTATGAGTGTGTGTGTGTGTGTTTATGTATGAGAGAAAGACAGTTTCAGTAATAAATTACAGAGAAGTTCCCATTTTTACAGCTGCCTTATCGCAAAAAAAGCCCCACATACGTGTAATCATTCAAAAATAATTAAATTCAATAAAGTGGAAGCCATTATAAAAAACACAGACACTAAAATCATTCAGGTTGTTGCCAAATTTCCTGTCAGAGGAAGCAAAGAGAAAGAGCAGGATTGATATAACAGTATAATCTGCCTCTGACTGGGCATAATAATATATTTTAATGTGGTTGACTGGGAACACAGGCTGCATGTTAATGACTGTAGACTGAGGAATAGGTACTATACACAGGGCCAGTCAATGCTATAGTAGCATAGGCGGCTGCCTACTTGTGAGGGCGAACCGACTTTACCTCAGACAGGGAATGCTGGCAGTGATTCTCACCAAGGGTGCTGAATTGGTTAGGACCAGTACTGACTATACAATAGGGCTCAGCCAAATATCCAGTTGAATCAAGTATCCAATAATAATGAATTCTTTCCGAAGGCCAACTGTCGTCCGATCATCACTGACGGACACCCGGGCCTGTTTTCAGTGCTTCTTCCCGTTTTCTCACTGGGCTTCAGCTAAGTGTGCTTTGCACAGATGCATGGATGCCTGGGTGGTATATAATTTTTTATATCCTCATGCATTCTACTACAGTATACAGTATTTTGATGGTATTTTATAGAAGCGACGTTACTACGGGTAATTTCGGAAATTCCACCAGACATAAACATTTCGTATTTTTTTTACAATATTCTTTGAGGATGCTTTTTTTTTTTTTCAAAACAGATTTACTGGAATTATTTCTCTCTGACTCTCTCTGACTCTCTCTGAAGGTATTTTTGCAGGGAGGTTAAGAACACTCCTCAAATGTGTCATTTCTCTCCAGACAGTATAAACCTGAAATGTCCTGTTCCTAAATCTCCTTACTTATCAGGTAACATGCTTTTTCCTAGGCAAGAATGTCATACTGTTCTGACTCCTACAAGATGTAGAGATGTGACTCTTATGACAGCAGTGACTCGTATGACAGCTATTCTACAGTGCTGTCCTTTCCTCTTTACTCTCATCAACTCCATTGAACAGGAATGAAGGGTTCTTTTATGCGCGTGATTTAAACATGCCAGCTATTTATAAAACACCTCTCTACATTTTAAAGGACCCTTGTTCAGAAGTATTTTATCAAACACAATATGCTTTTTCAGATCTAGATCAAGTAAAGATTGTTCAGTTCAATCAGGCTTATGTTATGTTATGTTTACAGGTATATATTTGACTGTTCGCTTGTTATATAAAATGTGTGGCATTAACACTCAGAAAAACTAAAATATGCTGCAAAGAAATATATTCAGTTTGTAAAGAAGAGAATGTTTGTGCCTTACAATTCATCTGTTACACAAGCTATCGATTACTATCATTACACCATCTAGTCATTGCTACGAGTGGAAAACAGCTGACGCATATCCTCTTCAACGCAAACGGCCTCCGCGACAGTGTTAACTTTAATTTCACAAGGTAATATGTTAACTTGCACCCAACCTGCTTTCAACATCTTCAATTACCCTTTCAGTCACTGTGGCCAGCAGAGCGTCACATAGAATTGGAAATGAGAGCAATTGCTACTACTTGTGCAATTTATAATTCTAAGCCCAAAGAAGATCATTTGTATCATCTAATGCAAATGGGGATAAAGTATCATTCTAGAATGGTGAGTTTGGTTAAAGGGGTGTTCAGTCATTAACCTCCAAGCAGTTCTCAAAGAACATTTTTATTTGAAATTAAGCAATTTTATCTAATATTACCTTATCTTTATTTGATTTATTTCTACTTTGCTTTAATTTTTACGTTTCAACAGATCTGTATTTCATATTTGTAAACAATGAATAGAGGTCTGTCCAGTCACTGTATTCAATCAACTTGTTCAATCCTAAAATAAAGGCTAAAAAAGGGTAATGCAGAGTTGATTCCAAGCTCGCACGCTCCAGACAAACCCACCAGCCACGGGGCACTGGTGGAGTCACGACTAATTTGTCACAGAAAATCAGAAACCAACAATTGCTTTTATGCTGCATATGTGATGAATTACCTTACAGAAGTTAAGAGTCTTCTTGCATAGCTTGTTCATTTGTCCCTGCCAATAACAATACAACTTCTCCTTTCTGCTAGGATACAAGCACTTGTCGACCCTTTACTCCCTTTACTTTAATGACCCTGTAACTGAGTTTCGCCCTTACAATTCAAGAACCACGACAAAAGCAGCAGAACTCAATATTCCATTTTCTACTTGGAAAAATCAGCACCTATTTGAGGTCTCTTCCACAATTGTCCTGGAGGAGGCTTGTTTTCAGCCTTCTGAATCCAGTAATGTACAGGCTAAATAAGCTCAAGGCCTTATGGGCGCAGCAACATAATTGCATTGCCTGCTAGGAAAGACCAGACTATGCTGCATGAGCCAAACCGCTTCCAGTTGTCCCTCCAAATATTTGTAGAAATTTAAGCTAGAGCCTTACCTGTCATGGCCATTCAATATATTCCACTGAGCTCTGACAATCCGATAACATTAGTTGTGTTTCCGTCCCTGCTGTCTCGTTTTCTACAGGGATAATGTATTGCCTCTGTAGTATCTGGTTTAAATAAGGGCAGTGACAGCTGGAGAAGAGAGCTCCATAGCCTTATTCCAGCATTCTCCCCTCTGGCAGTCTGCTGGGAATATCAGAGCTGGATGTAAGACAGGGGTGAGTGTAAATTCGCCTGTAAGCGGAGGCGACTGCAGTGTCCCTATGACTAGCTGAATGGCATCCAGGCGACCATGTGTTGTGCGGCTTTAACCTCGTCAAAAGCAGCCAAAGAAACAGGTTGGACAGCACTCTGGTCCACTGCTTGGGACAGGACGCCTCCTCCGGCCGTAACCCTCAAATAGTTCAGATGAGATATCTGCTGGAGCTGGAATGCAGACGCCGAAACCTTCAATTTTCCCGTAACTGCTAATCCAGTCAGGCACCCAGAAAATGCACAGCGCTGCCACAGTTCAAGCAAGAGCTGATATTAAAATTCTGCTTTTAGGCCTTTACACTCACTAGGAGACATGATTTGGGATATAAACCATAAATAACTCAAGTATTCAGCATTTAATTTGACTGGCCTTTACAAATTTATTTCAACAATATTTGAGAGGTTTCGTTGAAATGGAATAATAATACAAAGTGGCATCTCCTGTCTGAGAACACCCCTCCTTGCCTTTACCCCCCCTGCCCCTCCCCTTGTGCTTTCTGGGATAGGCTGCAGCCTATTTATAATTTCTGTTGAGTGTCGGGCATAGTTGCAAGATGTTATGCTAAGTATGATAACAGGTAGCACAATATATAGGTATCCCTCAGTTTAAGAGCCTTTCTGGAATGAATTCCTGGAAACCAGTTCCTGAAAGGAAGGTGTGGAGATGGTAACTGAGTTTAAGAACTGGTGGGGGCACTGTTAGCAATCTAGGTGCGGCTGATCATGCAAACTATGAAAAATCCCCCACACTCAGCTCTTGTTACTAGTAAGCATGAAAAATCAGTCTAGTGTTTAGTTGTAACTCAGTAATTCATTAACTAATTAAGCTATTTAAATCATATACGCAATAACATATCTCAAGGGATGCCTGTTTTTGGACCAAGGGAGTTATTAGTGTTTACAAATTATAAATCCTTATTACTTTAGTTCGCATTTGAGTCGTTGCCTGTGCACACACAAAATCAGGACTATATGAAGTCAGCAGTTCAGCTCAAATATATGGAAAGGAACTGAACTGCGTCCAAGGAACCCAGACAGACAAGCTGCGAATTTAAAGAGACGTAGCTGGTATTGAATTTTAACTCTGAGCATACTATGTGAGGACAATAGCACTGTGCTATGCGGAATTTTTTTTTTTTGTTTTATGATTCATGGAAGATATCATTTATATTTAAAATAATATAACAGGACATTTAAACGAATAAACAATAAATATGTTCTTGTATATAAGATAACTAAATAAAATAATTGTAATAAAAAACACCACATGTGATGCAGATGTATAGTTGAACTGTATATTAGAAATATCATAGAATCATATATTGGAAATGAGATGAAGTAGAAGGTAATTTACTATTTTATTTTTTACTTTTGATATTTTTCACACAGCTGACTATTGGTTTATGCCTGAATGAGCTACTGTACAAATCCACAATAAATATATTTTGGACATAAAAAGGCATGAATCAAGAAAACTGGGGTAGACTTTTCTAAGTCTGAGACAAATTCATCCCAAGTTTAGGGTTGTGTGGTAAAAAACTTGCGGCGGGCGCAATAGAAAATTATAAATTAGGCAGTATTGATTAAAAGTCAGCAGACATCACTGGGATTTTCTTTGTCACTGGAGATGAAAGTCTCCTTATCACAGACGCACAAGTCATGTAATGCGGGAGGATTTGTGTTTCTAGGCGAAAGTAGCTGTATCTCTGCATGTGTGTGACCTTTTCCTTGAAATCTCCCAAAGTACTGTAAAATGCCTTTTCCCCAACGGCACATGCAGAAAAATCACCCAGATACATACATGAAGCAAGTGTAAGAGAAGCATATACAGCTTCCCTGTTGTTCCTTGTTTTTCTATTGCACTGTCAACACTGTTGCTTCACAACTGTCATGTCTGAAGACCCTCCCCCTCACTGGGTCTCATCTGTTGAACATTTGCTGTAAGTCAGCAGTTCATGTGTCTGCCTGCGCCCCACTAAGCGGCTTGCACTTATTACCGGGGACCGTTCACATATCTAGCCCAAGCATTTAGCTCCCTGCATGAACAAAAACGCCCATTCATCAAAGATGCTATATTCCAAACCCTAATAATGTTCCCTGGGCTGGCTGGGTAAATAAATTTGCCTGAAGTTTGAGAATATCCATTACCATACATGAGCTGCCCACTTGGCGTAGGACCAGAGCAAAGACCACGACTCGCCCTTGAGCTTTTCCAAGGCGGTGAACAGAGACGTACCATGGTGGAGGACATTATTCATGAGGGGAATAAAGCATAGCTAACTGAGTGACAGGCTACCGTTGATAACCGAATGTTACTCCAAGGAAAGTCTGTCAAATGTCACACCTTCGAAGATCTATAACCTATCAAAGGCGTGGTAAGAAAAAAGGAGTGTGGGACTGTATGTGGTAAAAATGAGTACCAGAGTCCTGACAGTAGAAAACAGGGTTATTTACAATGTTTCTTTTTTTAGAGGTACAAATAGCATCACAAGCTGGGTTTGTTCAAATGGAACAATGGAAATGACTGAATGGATGCTGATTATCAGTGTTAGTATTGGTATAAAACCGGTATCCAGAATACAGAGGGTCAGATACAGTCTTATATATAATCCTATTATCGCTCCTGTCACTGTCAGTGGTTACCCCTTCCACAAACCTACTGACATATCGTTTAGGTTAAAGCATAATTATACAGCTATATTTAAGATATTAATTATACTTTTAGCTATCGTTCATACTTCTCTTGCGATTAAAAAACCAGCATTAAGGTGTGAGATCAACAATGCAGCAACTCCTTGACTTAAAGCCCTAAATAGGCAGTTTATTCAGGAAACCTCCGAAAATTTAATTGACTGATGAAGATTTTAAATAAACCCAATTTCAGATTTCAATGGTAAAAGAGTAGGTTTTGAGGCTAAAATTACACAGACATAAATACCAAATGAAGGAGTAGAGTTCATTGGCAAATACAGAATTGAGGCGCTGATGCACTAGAAATCACTGACATTGACATTATAGGGTTAAACAAATTGAATAAAATTTCCCATCACCCATCATACTTTATTCCTTTCTGCTCCAATGTATAGAGATCATCTCACCAGACATCATCTTCCTGCAGCTCTTGCATAATGGCCAGGCATTACTGCACAGCAGTCACAGTCAAAATAACCCAAACTAAAAACAGCAGTGTTAAGTGCTTGACCAATATTATTTCCAACTTCATACCTGTCATAATATTCCCCACTGACACTGCCTGTTATTCCTTTCAAGTGCCGAAAGAATTCCGCTTCATTTAAAATAGAGAATCAGTAATTGACTGAGAAATATCATCTATGGCTAAATGTTCCCATGTTCTGTCTCAAAAATAAAACAAATGAATGAAAGAATGAATGAATGAATTAATAAAGTTTGGCACTGTAGTGGACAGTACTAAAATTTAGTCTGACTGAAGGGATTTAGCCTGGTTGACTTGGTTGACTGTCATGGGAACCCAGATTCTAATTACACAGTGCCTTTGGGAGAGCCCAGTTTTCCAGTGTGCACCACCAGCTTTCCAGTGTGCACCATCAGCTTTCCAGTGTGCACCACCAGCTTTCCAGTGTGCACCACCAGCTTTCCAGTGTGCACCACGACTTCCCAAGTCGCACGCCCGTGAATAGATGTAAGTGTGCATCAGTGCGGTCAATAACATCATTCTACTACTACTGCAGGCAGTTAATACCGTCAGGAACATTTCATATAGGCACAAGAAAATAAAACATAAGAATCATACAACAATTAGGCCTAATTGGAGCGAAGCAGGGAGACACAAGTAACATCCTTCTCCTTCACATCCCTTCAACAACAACACAGATGTCTCAGGGTTGCCTTTCAAGGGAGTGTGCATCCCTTTACTTTCCCCCGTAATTCCAACCTACCGGCGAGTGCTGTAATGTCATGCCATTTACATGACTTTTACAAGGAATGTCAATGAATTTCAATATCCATCCCTATAGGAGTGTCAAGTTGAGTTCACACTCATCTCTGGTGGAATTTATGTATGTCTCCATTAAATTACTTTCACTGGTTTAACTTACCCGCATCGTGCTCTTGATTCCCTTAGAATTGCAATACTGAAATGAACAGTAAATATGTTTGATAGTAACAGGCCTGAAGGTGACTTTTATGTTGAAAATATATCTAGGACATAAAAAGTGACACCTTGGGAAATCTTCTCAGAAACATTAGCAAGCATGAATCTAGAGTATAAAACTGTTTGATCCATTCAAAATATAAAACATAATGGCTTGCATCATTTTTAATTTTTACAGAATGTTCAATGGCAGAAAACATCTATAAAATTCTGCAAGACAATATGTCTGGCCATTTATGCCATAAATCTCATCAACAGACTGACAGTAGTTGTGACTAATAATGCTAAGGCATCATTGTGTTATTGATGATGCCAGGTAAACATTCACAAAACACACAATTGGCTACAATATTAATATGTATTTATGAGGGTGATGAAGACAGGAAGACACAATAATTGTTTAGCATACCTTAACATTCTAACATACTGTGACAGCTTTAAAATACATTAATAGCAAACATTATATGAAAGTTACAAACATTAGAATCATATAATTGTATATTTCTTATTACAATGTATGTTAAGGCTGTCAAGGTAAGTTAGGATGTTAAGGTGTACTCGCATGCTGCTTATGAATGTTCTATGAATTCATTATGAATGTGCATAGAATGTTCTATGAATGCATTATGAAGGTGCAATACATTTTAAGTTTTACCAAAGACTCTATTGACTTAAACATTATTTCACTTGTGAAGACTGATCAAAATCTTCACAAGTGAAATCACATAGATTTCCACACAGATATACTGTAGGTCAGACCATATAGTATATTTTATAATTCCATTATAAAAAATTCATCTTGACCCACAAATATGGAAGGTTTTGTGACATAGGAATCAAGTCAAGTCGTCAGTCAAGTGCATCTTTCCATCAGGTCTACCTTGAGAAAATAACCTGTTTCCAGTACGACTGAAGTGAGCTCTTCAGACTGATTGAGTTACATGAGTTATTTTCTGGCATTAGTTCCCTGATCTACCTTTGCGCGTCAGTTCCTTACGAAAAACGTATAAAGATCTCAGCGAATCCCGCAAAAATACATACTTATGAATGACACAATGGGAAACTGTCGGAGCTGAGTACCTCTCAGTTTTTTATACAGCTCTTGGGCCTGGTTTTAAGGCCAACTGTAGTGGCTCTCAGATAAAAGAGCATGTGATCAGTGACACGTCTGACATTGCAATCAGAGCAGATGTATGAGCCCGACTGAGGCACGGCGGCCAGAAGCCTAATATAGAAAGCAGCACAGCATTAATTTCCCTTGGTTACTGGTTGCATTACATTATAGCAATCTGGCGAGGGGAAAATAAATCTTTTGTACCCTCATATTGTGCCCTGACAGGTTATATAAATGTTGTGAAACAAAAAGATACTCGCTTTTATTTGATTCATTCAGATGAGGCATGACTTGATACATGTCTTTTTCTTCTTCATCCTCTTCTTGTTTTTTTCTAAGCTGGCATGAAAAAAGGTCTTTCACCAAATAAATGTCAGAGGATATTTCTCCGCGACTGCCTAAAAGATTATGTTAAGACAAAACCATCTGCTTTAAATGACTGCCAAAAAGGTTGAGCGTAAGCATATTTAAAAAAAAAAATGTGTTAAAATCAACACATACCAGTGTCTATATTTACTTAAGAACCAAAAGGCTTTTCATGCTTTCAAACAGAGAGAGGTCCTTTGGATGTAACAACAATACACGACAGTGCATTATTGCAGAAGCATCTTTACTGAGGTCAGTACATCTCAGGTTTACTTCCTTGAACAACTCTGCCGTTGTCCTCACACTGTGCAAGTGCTTCTTGGACAGGCCGCCTTTGAACCATATGGCCCATATAAGACATAATGAAACAGTGACTTGGCTGAGTTGAACAAAATGAAAGCATATGGCTCCATCTTCCCTAAATTTCTTTAAAGGGCCATTATGAAATGTGTAATGCTTTGAAAACTATAATTGCGTTATATTAATAGTGACAGAGATCAATTTATTCTATTTGTAACATTAATTACAGCTTATATAGGGAACATGGAAAAGGTTTAACGGCAATGATGTTGTAATGTATTTTAAGTTCCATCTTTAAAAAAACTAGTTAAAATTACAAAAAACATTTTTTTGAAATAACAGCTGTTTTAACAACAGTGAGACCGTTTTGCACAGTAATTTGTGTCCTGTAACACATGAAGTGCTGCATTAATCCCAGAAGTTGATGCTATCGGTCACTGAGGCAGAAACCAGGCTGATGGTAGCCAGCACTAAGGTAGCTAGCACTAAGGTAGCTAGCACTGACAAAATGAAGTGGGACACAAACCGGTTAAACAAATCATACAGCTGACACAGAAATGCTATAATGTACTCATCTATACACAGATTTTGTTGAAACTGGATCACTTCATTCAGCTACGTGTTCTGTAGAGGAGAGGGTCCTGTGTCCAGTGATTCTCAACCAGGGGGCTGCACAGTTCACTTGAAAATCGTTGAAAAATTAGATATTGGATGACACAATACTGTTTATATTGATATACACTTATTATGCTTAAAAATTTTGGTAACAGTTTACTTGATGTGCCGTAAATACTCAATTACTACTGAAGTACAAATCCTGAACGAATTTAGTTGCTACTTGACATAAAAGATGCATCACGATTCATTAATGATGAACAAACATAAGATCAGTATTTCACTTGTGTTAATCATTAGTTGTTCCTTCACTAGCTCCGTTAGTAGTTTACAAAGGTTTACAGAATTAATAGATATAGTAGCAAAAATAGTAACTGCTTGAGATAAAAGATGTCACTATTCATTAATGATGATGTATCATGAAATCAGTATGTAACTATGACTTAGTTTGTGGTTAATAAATACATAACTAATACCATAATACTATATTTCTGCCATCAGGCAAAGTGTTAGTAAGATTTTTAATAGAATCTAATAGTATTCCTTCCTGGTTGTAAATAGTACAAGAGCTTCAGTCATGATGTTAGACAGAATCACAGAATTCACAGGTAAAATCCAGCTATTTGGTTAGTGGCGTCTCACAGGGAAGCTGACAAAGGGGAGAGGTGAGTAATTGTTACTTGGTTCATTTCATTTTGAAACATTGTTAAAAACATCACAATTTGCAATATGCATTTTGTTGAAGACTAATACCTAATGTGAGTCTTTTCGGTTATTAAGCACATGTGTAATGGTTGTCAGACTTTTGATGTTAGACTCATTTGCCAAACAGGTTTTAGATTTAGCTTTTTGTCCATAAACATTCACCTTCTGTTTTGACAGCAATGTCATAAACTGAGAAAGACAAGAGTGTTGTCGGACATAGTGCAGTGAAATCTTGACTGAGTCATGTTCCGAAGAAATTACATTGCTTGGCAGAATAACCAAAATTAAATATGTTTATAGTAATAAACATTAGCAATTGTTGTCATCATTGCAGAACGCATACAAGAGAAAGGATATTATAATTTATGGGGGGGGAGGCAAACCTACTACTACTTCTACTACTGTACTACTGTTACTGAGTAATATTCAAATTTCTGGAAATGACAAACCTAATTGTTAGTACAACCCTGTACTGGATAACGGTTGAATGATGAAGGGTTAGACCATCCAGATTACTGTCATCACTACGCTCCAGGCCACTTCATTGTGCTCTACTGCTTTGCCCTTCAAGGCTGCAGGTTTAAATCCCACCTCTGATCTGTGTGTGTTGAATTTGCATGATCTCTGTGTCATGCAGCTTTCCTCCAGGGATTCCAGTTTCCTCCTCCAGTCCAACGGCATGTGTGTGTGTGTGTGTGTGTGTGTGTGTGTGTGTGTGTGTGTGCACGCACCTCTACCTTGTGCCCTTTGCACCTTATGATTCTCAGTGAAACGTGGTTGGAAGGTGAATGGATGGATAATGATCTACGACCAAAAATATTATCAGTCACTTAGAGAATATTAATTTACTCTTTACATTTAAAGTCAGTACAGAAAGTCACCACCCCCTTTCAAAATAGTAACATTTTTAGCCCACAGCAAATAATATGATATTTTTATCATCACATAAATCATTGACGATACTAAAAAAGGAAAAAAATAAAAGAAAATATGAAAAACAAGAAATCAGGTACTATAAGACAACACTTTCTTAGAGTAAATACCTAATGAAAATACCTTTTGCTTGAATTACAGATTTGAGTCTGTTTGAATACATATCCATTAACTTTGGACATCTAAAGGGAGAAATTCTTATCCTAGCTCTGCCAAAGATCTTGGTGACCTTTGAAGGACTGCCCTCTGTTACCTACTGTATGTTACCTGGACTTACTTTAGCCACAGAACACCTGCTTTGGCAGTATGCTTTGGGTCATTGTTATGCTTAAAGGTGAACTGGCTTCCTATCTTCTACTTCCTGGCTGAGGGCAGCAGGTTTTCTTCAAGCACCTGTCAGTAATTTGCACCATCCATTTTTCACATCCTGAGTCCTTGCAGAAAAGAAACACCCCCACAACAGAATGTTGCTTTACTCTGGGAATAGTGTTGTTTGCGTTGTAACACTTCCACAGCACCTTTTGCCACCTGGTCATACAATCTGTAAGATCCCTTTTAGCAAAATGTAGATGAGACTTTATATGACCTTCTCTTCTCTCTTGCCACCTTCATATAAGGGGCAGATTTCTAGAGCACTTTGGGTATTGTAGAGCAGTCCTTCCCAATCCGGTCCTCGGGGACCACAGAGTCCACTTTTTCCTCCCTCTGAGCTTCCTACCAGACAGTCCACATTTTTGCTCCCTCCCAGCACAGCGATCTGTCATACCCATGAAGATCTATAGCTCCTTCAAAGTTGCCACGGGCCTCTTGCAAGCCTCTATCATCAGCCTTCATCTTGCTCTATCATCCAACAGCTGAATCTAGGCAAGGTTCGGAGATTCCAGAGCTTTTCCCTTTGCTGAGCTTTACTGTGCAACAGCAAATCATTAAAGCCCTTGAGATCTTTTTACAACCTTCTCCTAAACTGTGCGTTTCCATGACTTTATCTCAAAGCTCTTATCCATGTATCTTTCCACCCACACTTCTTTAAAATGCACTTCTAGGCTGTGCCTCTTCCTATAAACTATTATTTTTTTATCCAGTACTGAATGTAAATGCAGAACTCATGAAAGCCACTACATTTAATCATAGGTGGGAACCAATTATCTTGTTTTGTGATCAAGTAAGGTGTCAAATTCGGTATTTTACTTTTGTCATTTTAATTGTCATAATCTTCTGAAATTTTATCTTTACTAGACCGTGATGGGTTATTGTGTGTAAATGAAAATGATTATTACCATTTTCACTATCAATGTGTACTTCAACAAAAGGAAAAAAATTCTGAATGGGTTTGCTGGACTTCTACACTCACTGTACGTAGAGCCAGTGCACTGGCTCAGTGGGTAGCACTGCAAAGTGACTGCAAAGTGACTGCAAAGGTGATGTGTCTTACTATCGATTGCTTCTCTTCAAGTGGAAAATTGGGAGTTTCACTAAGGACTCATTCAATGCAGTCTGGGAGCAACCTTTTAAAACAAAAGAACAATGTGAGCATTATGAGTTAGCTATGAAATTATTTGTATAATGCAAATGGTGTGAATTAATTGGTACAAACATGCAGGGTGTCTTGCTTGCGCCCGGGGACAAGATAATGTCCAATAATTAATCAAAATACAGGCTAACTATACACAGATTATCATTCCCAACTTGATCTCAATACATTGGGACCTTAAACAGCCCCATTTTAAACCAATTTATTCATTAATGTTTTGCTTTGTTTTTCTCTCATTTTCTGAACACCTGACTTTTACTTTAGATGACTTACCGTTCTGACAGTTGACTGGGGGTGGTGGGGGGGGGGGCTGAGTAAATGTTGACGTTACCACGCTGTGACATACCAAACCATTTTTTTGCAATATATGAAGGGAAAGTTAAACTGTTTTTGACCACTATGTCAAGGGAGATTAGGTAGATAGAAAATAAGCTTTCATGCGATTCACTGACAGTATATAAGTTTTCACAAATATTTTTGACAAATTATTGATAACTTGTTCAAGCAGATAATTTAAAGGTTAGGGGACCCTTCTGGGGACTCCGGTGGAGGTTCTGCATTACATGCTTGCGTTTCTTTATAAATAGCAAGACTTCTATCTAGAGAGTGACATCATTCATATACCAATATGACTAGCATTAGAATGTATAAATCATACCAACTGAAATTATAGGAAAAAAGAAAGACAAATACAAAATATGAAATCTTTTAGCTGAAATGTGAAATTTATCCGAGATTTGGAGACCATAGACATGTGTAACTTGCAATTTATGAGAAAAGTAAGACAACTACCCACTAATCAATCTGTTAAATTTGCATCATACAATGTTTTTAATAGTGATAAAATAACCTCTTCAAATATTTTTTTTCAGCTTGATTAAATGCTCTAACCTTGCATTCATTCTGGGGAATATGCATGATCAGAGAAATGACATGGAGGAGAATCAGTACAAATTGTAGCAGCTGTTTTTTTCTAATTAGAACCAGAGGCGGACATTTCAGGTCCAGAAAGTAAAAATCCAAACCAGGATTTTGTTTCAACCAACCAGTTGAGTACAAT
>JAODLC010000065.1:9570094-9582107 GCA_026781145.1 Hippopotamyrus pictus | reverse complement strand
GATTGTGACTCTTTATAGTCAACTGGTTGGTTGAAACAAAATCCTGGTCTGGATTTTTACTTTCTGGACCTGAAATGTCCGCCTCTGATTAGAACACAAAATTCACCTTTCCTTTGCAGCAGCGACACCTCACACAAATCTCCTCTTAACTTTTAATATAAGTGCGATAAAAAGTGCATCCCACTTTTATGATAATGCACAACGGCCTCCATGTACTCAAATGGACGAGACACAGCAGTTTATTTGGGAAACTGGAGGGTTATGTTACAAGACTTACTGTTTACTGCCGGTGATTTTTCGGTCACAATGTCTGTACATTTAATGCCCTCCTCCCTCATCAAAACTTTGATCTTCCATACTTGAATGTGCGAATCAGGACATATTCAGTATCTCTGAGTGTCTCTGAAGTGATGGTGTAGCTGGGCACAGTTTTGCAGAGAAGGCACGACAAATATACAAGATGTGATACTTTCCTGCCTAGGGCAAATTCTTTAAAAGCGAATGGGCTCATTTGAAATAGGCAAGGGACCTCCAGGTATCCAGTAGGATAAAACGTATTAGGGCATACAGCAGTAAGTTAATGCTAACACTTAACGTCATTTAATCCTAACATTGCAGTATCGGATATGCCAAATTGTTGCAGGATTGAGAAAGAGGAACATAAGCGAGACGACGGGAAGCAAGTAATCCGCTGTACGCAAAACCTCTCAGCTCCTGACACCAAAAATGCAGTAAAAAAGCATAGATTACGATAGACGCCGGAGAGTGATGAGTTTTCTGGCAGGTGATAGGTGACATTATTAACACTGACACAGGTATCATTTTAACTGTGTTCATCCAGTCCGTGAACTGTCATTCCCAGAATCCTTCAGTTTATAAATCAGCATAATCATGCTTCACTCCACTCATAAGCAAGTTTAGGCACATCTCACTTATCAGGTGCAATGACGCATGTGGCACAGGGGACAACCAGTCAATATGAATGGTAATGAGCGCCATACATATAATGGTCCTCTTGACGAAATGTGAATGCCAGTGCGGTGGCGGAATCAGAGGAAAGCAAACAAAAGCACAGCAATAACTCTCAGTATCTCCCAGGAGATTGTTGACTGATATGCATTTTTAGATGAAAACATGTCATATCCGAAAATATGAGGCGATCAGCATGCATTGCACATTCGCAATTAATAAACGAAAGTAGTAGCTGGGAAAAAAATGTGAGAAGCTATGGAGCGCCGCCCCACACCTGCCTATCTGCTGTCAGATTGTTCTTTGTATTTCCTCTCCAGCTTGACCTTTCCGGCCAGGGATTTAAGTGTCGTCACCTGTGAGACAGAGTGCATCAGAATGCACAGGCTATCTGTCACTGGGGAACACACACAGCTGGGTCATATATACACAATGGATTCATAAACAATTTAAAAATATATAAATAAATAAATAAATAAATAAATAAATAAATAAAAACTTTGACAGTCAGTTTTGTCCCAAGAGGGCAAACCTATGTTCTAAATTTAAGTTTATTATATCACAAATGCAAATTAGGCTGCAATTTACAGTGATCCATTACGCTTGCTTAGCATACAGTAAAAGCATATACTGTATGCATACAGTACTGTGCAAAAGGAAATTATTTTTAAATTATGTTTATGTTAGTGCAAAATTATGATAGTATGCATTTCTGCAGAAGTATAATGGCTTTGTCATTTCAAAACCTCACTTCAAGTCATTCCAGTATTTGTAGTTACCATCTACATATTTGTTGACTCGACCGTTAGCATAC
This sequence comes from Hippopotamyrus pictus, assembly GCA_026781145.1. Lineage (NCBI taxonomy): Eukaryota > Metazoa > Chordata > Actinopteri > Osteoglossiformes > Mormyridae > Hippopotamyrus > Hippopotamyrus pictus. Next base: position 9,580,324 of record JAODLC010000065.1, on the reverse strand, counting down.
TATGTTTGGCTAATCAATGCCTCATCAAGTTTTCTGAATAATTAAGTTAATTAATAAAATCAGCTGTTGGTGGAATTCAACGAATTCCTGGAATTGTTGAGGTGCCCCTGAGGAGAGTTTTGAGAACTGACGGGTTGTTCTTCTAGCCATATAACAAGATATCAATAACATGTCGGAGAAATTTTTTCAGCAGTTTGTGTAACAGTAGCTCTCCCATGGGATCAGACCAGGCAGGCTAGCTTTCAATCCCACACACATCGATGAGCCTCGGGCACCCATGACCCCGTCGCCGGTTCACCGACTGGCCTTCCACGGACCACCTTTGGGATGTACTGACCACTGCACACCAGGATCACTGCAGTAGCCGTTTAGGAGATGCTCTGACACAGCTGTCTAGCCATCACAGTTTGGCCCCTGTCAAAGTCACCCAGATCCTTACAATTGCCCAATTTTCCTGCTTCTAACACATCAACTTCAAAAACTGACTGTTCAATTGCCAAATATTTAATGGCACCCTTGACAAATGCCATTGTAATGAGATAATCAATGTTATTCACCTCACCTGTCAGTGGTTTTGATCTGACGGGCTGGTCAGTATATGTGTTATATATTTGTTTGTTTAACTCAGTGTTTCCCAACCCAGTCCTCGGGGGAACCCCAGACAGTCCAAGTTTTTGCTCCCTCGCAGCTCCCAGCCAATCAGGAACACCAATACAGGTACAGGTAGTTTAACATACTCGGTACAGGTGAGCTAAGAGCTGAGAGGAAGCGAAAACGTGGACTGTCCGGGGTTCCCCGAGGACTGGGTTGGGATACACTGGTTAAACTATGAATCCAGCACCGAGACATTCTGTTGAATAATCAGCAACATCATTCAAATTTCCAGCATGCTTTAAAAGAACAAATATCAAAACAGACAGAGAGAAGATGCATCGAGTTTGACAATTATGATGAAGAGCATTAGCACTCATTGTAAGTGAGATATTGTAAGTGGCACTCGTCTATATTCCGCATACATTTATGAATGAATGTACTGTATGTGGAGTAGCCCTGCACTCAAAATATGCCATATAGGCTACTTCATCAGTTAGAAATCCTGCTGCATTAACTACCATAAACATGGTCTCATATTTGATGTTGTTGATGGCTGCAGAAAAATAAAATATTAAACAGCAGTGAATACTTCATATTGATAATGTACTATCCATCAGTAAACTACTAGCAGCCCTACAGTATATATGCACTTCATTAGCTATACCTAGCTGGTAGCCACATACGGCCTACTTTTGCCTCAACAACCAATTCAGAGAAGCTTTTCTGCACCCCTACTGTTGTACCGAGCTGTTATCTTTGAACCTAATGGCCTTCTTGCTAGCGTCAATGAGCCTGGCCATTCTCCTCTGACCTCCCTCATTAACAAGGTGATTTGAGATCCAGAACTGCCCCAGATTGTAAGGTGTTTCCTTCGGCGTAACATTCTCTGTAAACCATTGTAGGCAATAGGGATGGTAAGATTTACCAATTTGCATTGGTGCACCAGCATAAAAATTCACCATGCAATTGCCTCGATTAAAAAAATGTGCATCAGGTAAAATTTGGGATGAACTGTGGATGTATCATTTGTAATATCTTTGCATCTTAGAAATCCAATTTCTTAATGTGACCAATGATTTTTGTCCAGTAATTTCATATTTAGGTTGCTGTCCCTCTCTAAAATGTTTCTGCATCTGCAGCCTGTTGATTTGTATAGCATCGTATTCTTTTGCATCTCATTATATCACGTTGAGTCGCATTATGTGTTTAATCAAATGGTGTCAAATCGCACTGCATCGCAATTTGGTTGAATCATATCATATTGCATTAGTAGTTGCTTCATGTATCTTTAATGTATTGGACTGTTGGCAATACATGGAGATGTGTATCGCATTGGCCTCAGTGAAGGAGATTCACATCCCTAGTAGTTTATGAACATCTCTGTAGGGTGACTGTTACTGAGTTGCTGAAAGCACCACATACAGTAAGGCACTGAGAGTCACACCACGTTCAAAATCCATTAGTTAAGGCATCTTACCTATTGTAATGCTGATTCAAACAAGAAAATGGTTGGAGGAGCAGGCCAAGGGTGACGTAGATTGGGTGGAAACCCTTGACAGTTTAAGGGGCCCCAACATGGACAGGTGCCCAGTAAGATGTCAGCAGTCTGGGCACCCAGGGTGAGTTTTTGCTAGGGGTCCCGGGTTGCAGCCTGCACTAGCAAGCAGAGGTACCTAATAAATTGGCATTTAAAAATAGCTATAATAAAATGCGTTTGCACATGTGTGTGCAGAAGAGACAAGTATATTTTTATCTTAGTGGCTATGGTGAGGGTGAGCGCCACAAGGTTAAACCCTGCTTAGCACAGTAATAGCGGTGGAGAGCAAAACTCAGTATATAAACAACAGAGCAGTGACTCAGCAAAGAACATTAAGCAAAGCATAACCTGGAGAATCAAAGGCACAGAGCAAGTATTCACAGAACACTGTAGGTAAGGTTCGATCAATTCCAACCCAGAAAAGGGACAGTAAAAACCTATTTAGACCAAGTGAAAACTCCATCCGCTTCCTCTACCCACTTGTGCTGTGCAGGGTCTCAGGGGTCTGGAGCCTTTCCCAGAGGCTACAGGCACAAGGCAGGGAATAGCGCAAATTGAGGCACCAACCCATTGCAGGGCACACAAATCATTCACACCTACGGTAAATTTTGCAATTCCAATTCACCTTAGCATGTTTGTCGACTGTGAGGGGAAATCGCCAAAAAGCCCACGATGACACGGGGAGAACATGCAAACTCCACACATGTGAAGCTACAGCAGAAACCCAGACTCTGGTCGCAGAGGTCTGAGGCAACAGAACAAACCACAGTTCTACCATTCCAGCCCTTAAACCAAACCTGACTTTCCTAAATTCATATTATTTTGTTTAATGTAGCATAATGCTAATATTCATTTTCACTTGACAAGGTGTTAATCATTGCTCTTGCGTCACACTGAAAAATCTTTTTCAGGTAGATGGAGTCAGTGAAAACTGAGACTCTCAGAGTCCTAAAGAGATCATTGTTCCTGACATGTAGTTCTGCCAAAGGAAGCACAAGCTGTCTTTCTTATTGTTGGATAAAGTCAGAGGCCGAGTGCGAGAGTAATTAAAAATGAATCAGATCATTTGCCATTCTAATTGAACAGCCAACCCCCATCTCTGTTTGCCCTGGTTGTCCTCACCCACATAATAACGTCCTAGCAGAAAACAAAACTAAGAATACACTTGTCTAATTTAATTCTACATACAATATCAACAATATGCAAATTTGCTCATGCAAGCAGACCACATTAATTTATAGCATGGACATATGAAAACGAGCAAGATTTGATTAATGGTATTCCTTTCTTTGAAACACTCGTGTTGTTGTGAATGCAGCCATAATTTTGTCATTCCTCACCTCTACTAAGCCCCAGACATCCTTTGTATGAGTTTTAATGTTACAGTACGTCAGTGAATCCAGGTCGGCCATCCAGTCCAGGACTTTAACCAGCTCAGCTTCCCCTCTAACCCTATTAATCATTACACTGAGCATAACGTGTTGCATTGGCCCTATAGATAATGGACAGAGGTGGACAGTTCAGAAAGTTAAAAATCCAGACCAAGATTTTGTTTCAACCACCCAGTTCAGTATAGAGTCACAGTCACAGAGTAATCAGTTGGTTGGTTGAAACAACTCACCTCTGCCCCATTATGTATCCAATGACATTGCTCAGAACCATTATTCTTTGTTTCCTTTATTATTATTGACAAATCCAAAATTTTTTCCACAAAATTATCCAGTCTGAAATTATTCTCATATTTCCAAATTACAGAATTCCATTCATCTATGTAAATTTTGATAAGATTGTTTTGATAAAACCACGAAATGCTGTATTCAAAAATAGATTTTTGAAACACTTTAATAGTAATCTGGACATCATAAAATGATTTCTAGCCAATAAGACTTTGGCTCTTATGAACCATATTTTTTATTGTTTAATTTCTGTAGCTATCTATAACTCATCATGCAATTTTCAGCAAAAGTAGAGATAAAATAGCTTTCATAAATTTCAGAAGCCAACTGTAATTTACACAGCATAAAACAGGGTTTGTAAAAGTCCATATATTCCAATTTTATACACCATATTCAATGAAGATAATCATTAACTCATGGCAGCACAAAAATAAGTCATAGCTACTGCTCTGGTGAAAACAATCCACTCTAACCAATGTGTGATGTTTGGACTGAACTGAAACAAGGCTGCACAGTGACAACAAGTAATAAAATATAACTCTTATATATCTCTTTTCCCCCTTGCAGTGCAGTGGAGTGCATTTTCAAGACTGACTGTTTTTTCATCGCCAAGTCTTAAATTCCTTCTTTTCCCCCATGTAAACAAAACTGGTGAAAAGGAAACACAACTGATGGCAACACCAATGATCTATCACTGCAGACTAGGTTGCCATACCAACATCCAAAAGACAACAACAAAAAATGGCTATGCATTGCAGTATTACAATACACAACCTGGTTATCTCTGTGTCTTACAGTATTTACTACCATGTGATGCATTGTTAGAGATGGGGAAACATACTTAGTTCATAATCAGTTGAAAATAATATGTTATTATTTAACATCAGCTATGTTATGTCCGGAGTCGGGCGTGACTGCACGGTCTCCAGGCTGGTTTGGTTCTGCCTAGAAGATGCCCAGCCGGAGGACTTTACAATGGGATCCTGTGGGCCTTGCCCCACCTCACCCTGAAGTCCACAGTGACCCGGTCCAAAGTTCCGTTACAGTCTGCAGCGTTCGGTCCTGTCCGGTCCTGTCCAGTGGCTCTGTCTCTCTGTCCTTTTGTGGTGTCTGTCCTGCATACCCTATCGGTGCTCCCGTGCCCTGTCCAGTCCACTGTCCTGTCTGTCCCTGGCCCAGAGTGCCCGCCCTTCCCTTGCCCCCCTTGGTCCCCCCTGTTTGTCCTCCATGCCCAGAGGGCACGCTTCAGGAAAGGGACGGTAACGTCCGGCGTGTGCTGTCCGCCTGACCCTCCTGTATCTTCCCTAATGTGGCTCTGATGAGCCACTCCTTTGCTTCTTACCCCTTGTTAGTCTTTTTACTTAAGCACCGCTTTGCCTCGTCAACCCCAGCCTGGTCACTGACGTCACTCCTGTCTGCCTGTGTCCTTCCCTGTACTCGCCTTCTCGTTCTGACCTCACATGGTCTTGTTTGTTTCATTGCTCCCGTTCAGTTCAATAAATCCCTTTTGTTCGCTAAATGCCGGCCTTCGAGTCCTTCTTCTAGCACATCGTGACAAGCTACTTGTATTTCTGCATATACATTTAGTTGTTTAGTCTAAAAAACTAGCAGACTAGTTCTGACGCTGTTGGAAATCCTGCTTGATCCTGCTGACCAGATTCCTAAAAGAAAGAGTAAATTATGTTTGTGGGAGCATTTTTCTCCCACTTTTGGATACAAAGGTTGCTAGGGAACTGTTTTTTGGGGAATGAGGGCAACCGGGAGAGCCCTGCCGTGGTGGTAAATCTAGCCTTAGTGGCTAAAAATGAGCCATTTCATCTCTTCTTATTCTTCTCAGTACCCTTCCCCCGGGATAAACGGTTGTGTAACTTTCGTCAAAATATTTCTATGCTAGAATGGAAGAATGGGACCGATTCATAAAACAAAACCGCGTTTCGACTTTAGACCAATGGCAGGAGCTTCCTTAAATAACGGACAGGATAGCAACCTGCTGCTACACCCCCCGACATTCACAGGCTATTCCTATGTTCGCGCCTGTTAATCCCCACATCCCCATAGTCTCCCTTAAGGTGCTCTGGAGGTAAACATAAGCATTCTGTCCTTTCTATCTAAATTACTATGTTGCAATGTGAAATAATGTTAGTGGGTGTTTACTCATCTTTCCACTCTGGCTTTGTTATAAAGAAAAATATATAATATACAATTTGCTGGGGCAGATATTAGCTACGTAAATGAACACAAAACCAAGACGACAAATGGAACAGGATTATGATAATCATGTGTTGCCTTGTTTAAAGGGCACGGTAGCAAAAATCGCTTATGATGTTTTTGCAGGGCTCAGTGGCAATTGTAGTGATGTTTTCAAAGGCACATTCATAGACAGGCTTTTGTTTTTTATAAGACGAAGAAATGGTGACTGCAATTGTTTATTCAAAGTTGCACTGTGACTATTATTTAATTGCATTTTATTGGTTGATATCACGTATATTACATACATATATAATTCATGAATATATGTATTATGCAGTCTCCTCCAGGGTAGTTAAATTTTCAGTCAAGTGAGAAACCATTTTGAATAAATATCTTTCTGGAACATTCATTCCACAGGCGATGTATTTTAAATAATTTAGAGAATAATTACGAAGCATTCTGGATTCTATGTGATATGTTCATAGCCTGACATTAGACCTGACAGGAGTTCTTCTGTTTGCCTGGCATCCCATTTGTTTCCAGACAGTACTCAAAAACCTTCAAAGATTTCTTGATCTTGTAAAATTTTCATTGTTTCCATACAACTACAGGGGGCAGCAATGTACAGCAATATCAACAGCTTTCAGGCAGTGGTTAGGAAGACAGTAAGATGCACTGAACTTCCAATTCCTTGGAGGGTTAGTTTATGTTTCCATAATAACACAAGTACAATTGCTTTCCTACATTAATAGAGCGGAATGCAAACATAAACACCAATATCAGTGATGTCATTCTCTTAGATTTCCTGTCCATCCACATATTTGTATAAGCACCTATCCAGTAGAATTGTGCAGGAAGTCTGTCCCGAGAAGCTCAGGACATGAATCGGGACGGCTTGAATGGGCTGCCACTCCACAAGGTACATAAAAACATATTCCCCCAAAAGCATGTTTTGGACTGGGGCAAGAAACTGGAAGAAAACAGGCAGAACATGCAAACTCCAGATGCACAGAGCTGGGGCCAGGAGCGAGAGCTATTTCCCACCAAGCAGGAGGTCACCCCACTGAGCTCTGTTAGACATTCAGCTAGGTTGCTTACATTTAGCTGGAAGGTTCAGTACCGACAGAATACTCACAATTCACCAGTCGTGCTACATTTCCCACGGCTGTTCTTTTATAAAATGTGTCCTTTCTACAGTGGGACCACTGCACAAAAAGAATATCTACAAAGGATAGGTAGCATCAAATGCCAGTGTGCTCTTTTTCTCAGCTTATAAAGTCAATTTTGTTCATCAGGGTGGTCAAAATTTAATCTAAATCTTTAATCTAATCAAAATCTAAAAAAATCTGTATGTCGTCAATCCAACCATGCATCCATTTTCCAACACCTTTCCGTGGTTACAATTGTGGGGACAGCTAAACAAGCTATATATATTTTAAACTGAATCTGCCTCAAGTGTTGTGATTTTAATATATTATGTAAATCTTACTTAGCAGAAGCTTGATAAATGATTTAATTGTAACCGTTACTTAGCCTGCAATGAATAACTCTGTCTGGTACTGAACTCACTTGTTATCTAGACCTGCATAGCTTTTCTGCAGATTAATATTCCATACAGCTGTCATGCTCATAGAAAGCACATTTCATTAAAATTCACCTTGAACTTGCAAAAGCATCTCTTCCGTTACATATGCATGCATAGGAGCGTAACTTATCGAGAGATTCACAGCAAAAGAAAACGAAACCCATCTCCTCTCCGAAGAAAATCATTGTTCCCGTCAATTTACCAATTCAGTGGTGGTTCCAAACATGTTAATCTGTGCTTTACACCTGTGGTATTTTTATTTTTGTTGCTACATTCTAGTTGTACAGGGAGACAACACAGTAATTTGCATTTCCATTAAAATTCTACATTCCCTAGAAGAAAATGCTTATTTTCATCCAATTTCTTTATATACTGACAGAAGTTGCTTTTTCCTTCCTATCATTTAGCTGAATCATAGATACCCACAAGTGCAGGTGGCGAGTAGTAAATTATACATAGCAGCCTTAGACCATTTCATCTGAATGATTCTGCCAACAAAGCTTCTGCCCTGCTTGCTCTTGTTTGGCATGGTTACAGATGGGAAACAGAGCAGCCAATGACATAATGATGTATTTAATACAAATGCTTTCCATCATGTCAGACTACAGCAGTATATCCATCCATCCATCCATACATCCATCCATCCATTTATCCTGGTCAATGTCACCAGCAGCCTATCCCTGGCAGCCAGTCCATCACTGCACACACACCAGGCCTGTGACCAGAAATAAATTTGGGTGAAGATCCAGAATCAAATGGGGTCCCCTTGGCAGATATGGCCAGTTGGGGGAGCCCCCCCCCCCCCCAAAAAAAAAAGGAAAATTTCAAGGGGGTTCAGAATAGTAATTTTACTACTCGGCTACGTGCATGATCTATTACAAAAAAATTTCAGGCTGCGGGTTCAAACCCGCCATGTTACTACGTAGGTATGTGCTTGGCACAGACACAATACAGGCAATTTAGAGATGTCAATTACGTAAACTACCTGTCTTTAGACTGGCAGAGGATAACAGCGCATCAAGGAGAAATGTGCACAACACAGGGAGGAAGTGCAAACTCCACACACAGAATGGGGTTGTAGGATTTGAATCCCCAACTCTGCACTTAGCATGTTTCTGCCATTCCACCCATTCAAAAGTATATGTCACACATGGATAATGAGTTCCTAATTACCATATTTTTTCCGGGTCCAAATGTAACATGCATCCATGAAGAATAATTATAATTTTGCAACAAGATTTAATATGGATGTTGACTCATGTAACCGAACCCCACAAATTACTTACAGCATCACCCCACTCACAACCAAATGCTCCTGTCAAATCCCTCACCTTGCCGGAAGGGTCTGATGTGACGAAGGGACACTAGTCAGCACAGCTATTATCTCCATCCAGTCTTTTTCTAATTAAAACACTAATTAAAAGCACTAATTGTCACATTATCCTCTCATCAACTGCTATACATGCCATTTGTAGTGTGACAATGAACAGGGGAAATTAAAACTAAGTAAACATAAATACTACCACATTATAGACATTTTGTTTGCCTGGAAATTATAAAAGGGTTTGGATTAACTTGTAATGGAAATTAGAGAGAATTAAAGAATCATAATTAGTGGTTGTCAGTGTTGTCAGTGGGCAACACAGAAAGTCATTGTCTGGGGTTTTTCAGATTTTCTTAAAGCAGGTACCCCAGCTATTTTTAAGAAGTACTAAATACAGAAACATCCAATAGCTTTTTTTTCCTAAACTAAAGTGGTTGTATTACTCCTTTACATAAAGTGAAGAACAGCTAACAAGTCAATTCTGTTTAGTTTTCTGAACTGGATTTTAAAGTCATGCCACAAAAGAAAGTAAGAAATGTCTACCTTTACTAAAATATTCACCTTTCCAGACCATGTGTTTTTGCTGATTTTATCAGTGACAATGTTTGCTGAACAACCTACACAGAGATAAAGGGATCACAGAGATAAACAGATAAACGCTTCAGCTACAGACAATTCTTCCAGTCAACCTCGGTGTTGACAGCAAGTATCTGGATTTCTGTAGGGGTCCCAGCACAAATTCAGTCGCATCGTTAAATGTGAATTCATTGACCGCAGGAGAGGTTTACTTTAAAGCCATAGATACAGATAATTTTGATGATCATCATGGGAATAGGGTTAATGGAGCACTGCTGCATATGGGTCTATGTAGCCGGGAAATTGGACTTGTCAGTCAAATGCACCCCACAGGTACTCGACACGTACCCAACCGTCCACAAGACAACCTTCTTCCATTGCTCCAGTGTCCAGTTCTGATGCTTGCATACTCACTGCAGCATCATACACAACAGGGCTTGGGGTTTTGATGTGTGGTCATGTAGATATTACATTGTGAGGACGAAAAATCCAACGCAATGTGAAAGAAACCTGATATTATGACTGTGTGGGGACATATCTAGTTTTCCCACAAGGGTATCCTTAGTTTTAGAAAAATCTGTGATGCAATCCAGAAACTAAAAACGCCAAGATTCATGTATATTGTCTGGTTACTTAAGGTTAAGGTCAGGGCATAGTGGGGGTTAGGGCTGGCATGAAATTAGGGTTATGCCCATTGAAATGAATGGATAGTCGCCACAAAGATATGAATGTATGTGTCTGTGTATGT
>JAODLC010000065.1:9553957-9569994 GCA_026781145.1 Hippopotamyrus pictus | reverse complement strand
AGAGTAGTGAATTAATTGGTTGAAACAAAATCCTGGTTTGGATTTTTACTTTCTGGACCTGAAATGTCCACCTCTGGGCACTATGGTGATGTCGTCCCGTTCTCTCGTTTTGTGACCTGTTTTCTTAAAGGCGTTTATGGAGGGCTGCGTTTTTTCAGCCTGACAGCGGCCTGCTTAGCGACGTCCTGGAAATCTGAGGAACCTTGAGGGAGCCGCCACAAAAAAGATGTTATCGCGGACAATGGGAATGCCTGGGGATTTGAGGGGAGGGGGTGGAACGGAGTGGGGGGCACAGAATAGCCTCTCACGCCACAGGCAAGCGATCGACCCACAGAAGGCCTTGGAAAAGCCACTTCTCTGCCTGAGAGCACAGAACAGGCCCCCGGAGTCCCGTGGGATGGTTGCCGGAGGACGAGCTTGCATGGGTGGGATGCAGTGTTGGAATTTCAATCCTATCTCCTACGCTTCAGGACTGAGACATGTGAGTGTGGTGCTGTTTGGGTAACCACACATGAACACAGAGCATGACAGCGACTGAACAGGAGACTGGGGGGCGGGGGGGGGGGGGGTCTCGGCTCTTGGGAATTTCTCACGGGTGTGAACACCGTCCGGAACATACCTTTACATCTACACCTCTATATCTATACCTCTACATCTATACCTCTATATCTACAGTACACCTCTACATCTATTCCTCTATATCTACACCTCTACCTCTACATCTATACCTCTATATCTACACCTCTACATCTATACCTCTACATCTACACCGCTATTTCTACACATCAACATCTTAACCTCTAAATCTATACCTCTATATCTACACCTCTATATCTACATGTGTATATCTACATCTCTATCTCCGCAACGCTACATGTATGTCTCTACATTCACACCTGCTCTTTTAAGCTGAATGTTGGCACAGTTCCCCTGCCACAGCTGCTGCTGATGTCCACCTGTTTCCCGTGACTGGGGTGCGGTGTATGTGTGTGTGTGTGGGGGGGGGGGGGGGGCTCAAATATACATTACATTGTGGGGACCAAATGTCACTAAATGGTTGCAGGATCTGGATACAGCAGCCCAAACAGGGATCATGCTTCTGCTTATAATATAATAAACCACTGTAACATTATAGCCTAAATAGATAATTGTGGGAGAGACATGTGGTGTCTCAGAGAGCATAGATATACAGTTATAGAGTTAGTGTCTATTGCTTGCATGTTTCTCTGTGTCATGCGGGTTTCTTCCCATGGTTCAATGACATGCAATTAGGCTAATTAATATTTCCATAATCGCACGTGGACCTACAATGGACTGGCATCCTGTCCAGGGCACACCCCTGCCTCGACTGCTTGCAAGAGGCTTCAAATGATCCTGACCAAGAGACTTGATTCGAATATGGCTATTGCATTGAACAGCAAGACCTAAGACTGGTGATTTAAGGAGGGTCACTGTGAACAGTTATAGACATCTGCTTTTTAGTTATACATAATTGATCATGAATACAGTCATTTTAAATATAATACTAGCCTTGTAGAAGAACACCTGATTAGCAGTGCTTAATATATACTAATTAAGTGTCAATGCAAGACAGAGCAAATGTTATTTTACTTCACTGTTAAGCTGTTCATAAAATCATTCTTTCCAAAAGTACTTGCTTAAAATTAATATGGATTAAATTATTTCTTTTACATTGTGTAGAGTTCATGACCTACTGCAGTTGCAAAAGAAAAACTTTCATTCCCAAGAAAGATAAAATGTATGCAAAGCAAGCCAACTGGGGTTAAACCACTGTCTATTTTACGGTATGTGATTCATAAGCGGTGTGATAGCTAACATTTTGCACAACATGACCTTCCTATCACATCACTGCATGGTCACTGGAAAAAGCAATATATCAGCTGCATGTAACTGACATAAGGTTTAGTGCACTGGGTAGCAAAAAGTTGAAGCAGACAAAAAAAAAAGAAAAACGGAAAAGCTATTTTTATGATGTAGCAAACCTGTAAACCATATTTCCAAAGCGGTATTGCCATCATCAAAGCATGTCACTGTATGTATCGCCACACATAATATTCAGCATTATAATCAGCATATAATATCACACATTGCATAGAAAAAATAAGGTAAAGAACACTAGTGCAACTCACTGTAACAATGAAATGGGAAAACTTACCATCTAAATTCATCAGTATCCAGTGATGATCATTCATTCATTCATTCATTCACCTTGTAGTTAAAAATCTGTAGCTGTCATTATTGCTAAAGTTCAACTTTAAAAATGAGTGAAATATCACAACCACTGCATAGTCTTGGTTTATGAATTATAGGAAAATCACATTTTAAATGTTCAGATACATTATAATAAACATTGCAAATACCTGAGTGCCAAAATAAAGATACAAAGAGATGCAAAACATCACATTAGGAGATTTGTCAGTAGTTATACCACATGCCCTCTCATGGATAATATGAGTTTGTAACAGTCCCCTTGTACTACTATTAAAAAAATTTAAAAGATATTGTAAAGCAGGGGTCTCCAACTCAGGTCCTGGAGATCTACTATCCAGTAGGTTTTCTATCCTACATGGCTTCTGATGAGCCACACCTGCTCCTGGTATGTTCCTGAGAGCAAGTGTGACTCATCAGAAGCAAGGTAGGATAGAAAACCTACTGGATAGTAGCTCTCCAGGACTGGAGTTGGAGACCCCTGCTTTAGAATATCTTTTTAATTTTTTTAATAGTTTTTTTTTTTTTAATTTTGTTCTGTTTATTATCATTCTTTGCATAAATACCTTATAATACCTACATTGGATTGTATGTTTGGAACTATTTTACTTTTTATGCACGTAATTATCTGTCTTTTGCTTTTTGTATAAAACAATGTTTGCCTAAAAAGTGATATTGACCAAGTACAAACATAAATCAACAAATACCACTGCAGCTTATGGATAGTCTTGTGGCCTCTGATCTTTTCTAAACCAGCTGAAGCTTGTATTTATCATGGATTAAAAATGACTAAGCTGCACTTACCTTCTTGTACAGCTTGAAATGGGTTATTGGGCTCGATAAGTTTTATGGAGTGGGTTATTTTTTCACTCTGTAATATGTCATCGTTGAGACTTAGGTCCGAGATGGCCAGCTGAAAAACTTCATCATCTCTCACAGCGTTCTCCTCAAATATGGCACCTGTTGGAAAATTGGGTTTCTTAGTTACCAATGAAAATCTGAAAACAGAATGACAGTTATTAATCAGGGGTGAGTTTCCCAAAGTCTTCTTAATGCTGTGTCGTTCGTAAGTTCTGTGTTAAAAGACAGAACTTACGAATGACGTAGCTTTAAGAAGGCTTCTGGAAACTCACCCCAGAATATTTCTAATAATGTCAAAGTAAAAGAACAATATTGGTTTCGATATTGGCTTGGTGTTCAGGGTCTTCTAAGGAATGGGAGCAAATGATGTGATTTTCTGTCTGCAGAATAACTGTAAATCATAAGACACTCAGTAATCAGATACATAATTATACAGCAGTCTTTCTTTACACTCATTTGGAAGAAAGATACTTAAAAAGCTATAGTGCTTATGTGGTAAAATGGTGAAGGTGCATTTCACTACAAATTCCCTTATGTGGCTAGCCTAAAATAACTAATTCTTTGATTTATTGAACAAAATCCATCTGTTTTCATTATTTAAAGGTACAGTATTATTTTACTGGATTTTAACTGGGAAATGGGTTGGCTTTCTTGCTAACCGATTCTTAGCTCATTTTATATTAAACATACTGTACATAGGCCTACAGTGTTTCCGCTGGTAACAGTTCTCCATGGCAGCCCGCCACGCAACGCCTTGGTAACTCGCCTGGGAAGCCCGAATCCCATCACCGGTGCACGCCTTACAGAATTAAATTGCTTGACGGCACTACTAGGCTATTTTACGTTGTCATTAGCAGACGCTCGTGTACAGTGCTAATGAAATGAGTTTTACTCATTTTCCAAAAGAAAAGAAAAACAGCCAAGACTGATAAAGAGAGCAGGCATTTACACTCGTTATGTGGAGACAACGATGCATCTCTTTCCTCGCTGTTATAGGCCTACCCATTCAGATATACACTGAAGCCTGTTTATATATCACTAGTTTTCTGTTATGGTGTCGTAATGCAATGGAAGCAAAATGGTAAAGTCTACCTGCTGATATATCCCCTGGAAACCTAGTAACATTAACTGTAACTTTCTGACATGGCTCCAGTGTGAATGCGAAACCGTAACAGACTACCCCGTTCAATTCACTACATTGATATCAGCTGAGAGCACATGACACCTGTTACTTTGCTTTTATAGAAAACTCATTATCTATCCCATGTTATGTTTAGCTGATACATTAACGGGTTTCGTATGTGAAGGGGTGGTCATACACTGGGAGGGACTTACTTTCTACAACAAACCCGCTGAGATCGATTGAGTCACAATGAGTAAGGCTGTGTGCAGTGCAGTTAGGCTGCATCACATGCAGTTAGCTTGTTTGTTGAGTTAAGCACTGGAGATGGGCAAACTTTCGAGGAATTAATTTAGCAACTGCTTAACCAAACGTAGATATAACTCTGACTGATAAATAACTAGCTTATATTAATTCATATAATTATTGAATTTTTGTTTACCTCCATAGACAAAGAGAGAACACGTCACCACTAAACAATAATCGTGTGTGTGTGTGTGTGTACAACAATGGTCTAATATCTGCATTTTTTTCCAGGTGTAGGATTCCCCAAATCCCCCCTACATGCAAAAGTAAATACAATTAAAGAGCTGTTTGTTACATTTATTGATTGTATAAGATAGTTCATATGTGCAGTTGCCAAGCGACCCAATTACTAGGCCTCACCTCATGTTTTTAAAAAACGCAATTATGAGAGGAATTGTGTGCTGAAAAAAACACAATGCACAATAGTTTCGATGTCAAGGAGACATAAAAACTTAAGATGATTAAAGCACGTTTAATTTGTAGGTTTTAAAAATTTCAATGAATTGCAGAAATTCAGTATATTTCCCACTAATCCAGTACAATTCACCAACAATAACATGATTGTAAACAATGATTTAACCAGCTATTTGTTTAAAATGCATTTTTTTATTTACCTTAAATTTGTTTATAACACATCTACTGCCCATCACAGCCTTAGTGGTGACATTCTTAATCTATTTGAGTAATTGTGATATTAGGTTCTAACAACACAATCTAGATTTACTATTAGATTAGTAATTTTCACTTTGTGATTATATCTGAAAGTGTATTTTTTTCTTACTGATTTAACTGTCAGAGAAACTATATTCATAATAATGTAGGCAGAATTAAGAGCAATTTTTGCTACAGTTATCATTTGAAATAGAATTTTTGTTCACATAAAATGAATACCTTCTGGCATGTTAAGAAAATCTACTCTGTTTGTTACAACTATGTCTAGAAACACATTCGCTGAACTGTATTTATACCTGACTTTTAAATGTATATAAGTACCTAACACATAGTATCCATAATGTATAGGAATAGTAGATTTTCTAAGAGGCAGTAGCCATTGTAGATTCAGTTAGTGCTGCAGCCTTTGGTGCAGGACAGTGGTGTTTGAGTCACTGTAAGTTGCCTTTGCTGGTGTCACCATATTGGCACCAGAAACTGGATAATACCTGGTCTAATTCATAGAAAGGAAAACACTCCAGTAATGTATATGCCAGTTTGTGCTAGTATTTGAAAAATTGCTATACATTACAATCAGCTTCAAGTAATACACAGTTACACGGTTAACTGTATATAAAATAATATATTTATATTCAACAAATACAAGTAGACTTTCCCAAAAATTTAGATTAAAATTTCATCTATTTAATACTATACATTACCCCCAAGGGTCCAAAAATACAACTTTTATCGTTTTACAATGGAATAGGCTACCCACATCCTGATTAAATTATCCAGTTTGTTAATGCAGAAACAGCGCCTTTTTCATTATAATCTACATTTCATGGTGTTGTTTTTCTCCCCTCCTGGGATTGTGACATTGGCTCAATTCACACCGTACATGTTGTCAGTGGGAGCTTGAGGACCGTGAGGACAAAGCTATCCGTCTTTCACGCTCCTCCCAATCAGCAGCCCTCATTCCCATAGATCATTTGTGCATTTGTCTGGATAAGTGCCTACAACAGCGGCTTCCGCCTCCATCTACTTGAACCGGTGGAATTCCTCCCAGGAGAATGGTGCCAGATTCCTGCAGAACAGCTCCAGACCCTAACTGACTCCAAGCCACATTGCATCTCTGCCATGCAAGCTGCAGGTGCGGGTCAAGCAGCCCACTGAGAAACAGTTAGCTCGTATTTCCATTTCCATTTCAAGCTATACCTTTGCGCAATTACAGCTGCTTTGAACCTTAAAATCAAGTTAACCTTTAGTAGGCAATTAATACATTTTTAGAACAACTTTCAAGATTATAAAAATCAAAGTTATGCTAAGCCATACTAAAAAACATCCAAGGTGTATGAAAAACTGGAAAGTCATGTGTACTGCATGATGACGACGGTTACAAAGAAAGATCACTCCCCAGTACAATAAGTATATAATTACAGTACAATAAGTATATAATGTGCTAATGCTATGCAGCTCTTTTATATATTTCAGGATATACAGCGTGTGTTTATTTTCTTTATGTCTGTGTGACGATTACATCCTTATGTGAAGTGTGTTTACTAAAACTAGTACTTCATTTGGTTATAGTATAGTCGGAAGTTTCTTTGAAGCAGGCGAAATACAAAATCCAACTATAGATGCAAACTAATTGCTGTTGCAGTACAAGCGATGTATAATTTCACCAAGAGACTGGCTCGATGGTTAAGTCTAGTTCCTAGATTTTTGTTTTTCTGTGTTTAATTTGTTAGCTTTGATTACGCACGCTTCGAAAAAAATAACTTGGTCTAAGGGAGAATGTTCTCTGATGAGAAATTTAGCGCCATAATCTATTCAAAAGGACTCACTTCCATTAGAATTTGACAACGATCAACGACTGTCATGCAACGATCGCTACTACGTTTAACGTTTGTTTTAATGACTGCTACACATAATACTACAGACCTTGTTATATTGTGGTTTTATATGTCTGCGATTGTTCTCATGCCATTGTATAAAAACAATGACCCTCTAGTTTACAATAACATAGTATTTCATTATTATGTATCTATTTGGCAGTGAATTCTCTTGAAAGGAACCTTTAGGTTACTCCTGGCTCCTGTATCCTTTTCTCACTCGTATTACACTGAAAACGGATTTGTATAGGCTAGGAGTCATTATTGATGCGATACAACGCAGAGCACCAATTCATATCAATCCATCATCATTGCTGTAGCGGTCTAAATATAAAACCAGACACGGAAACTCAATTTTTCACGCTGACATAAAAGTGCGGACTCGAACAAGGTCTTCGCAAAGTATGTGTTGCTGTTTATGTGGGGATTTTGTGTATATGCTTGTTTGCTTATTTATTTATTAATTAATTTATTAATAAATCTGCATGTTATATTTAAAGCTAGCATAATAAGACTATGATCTAAACATGCAACATTTTCCTTCTCTTAGCGATTTTAATGTAATCCTTAATTATATGCATAATTAGAGTAATAATCCCCCTCCAACGTTTTCCCAGTAATGCTATTAACTTCTGGTTAACTTTCCAGTTTTGTTCATCACTATTGATTAGAAAAACTGTTTGACTTTTAAGATATAAAGATCAGGTAGTTTATATTTCTAGCATTCCAGTGAATGGTTTATGCACTGGCATCATCTCATTACAGCTCGTGCAATTTGAGACTGAGCGCGAGTGTTGAAAAACGTGCATTTGTCTCAGATAATCCATCAGAACCTGTTTGAATGTGTGATGTATATTATGTAACTATCGCGAGAAAGAAGTATTTTCCTTACTCGTTTATTTTTGAGCTATATATAGCATCTTCATTAATATTTCGCTCACGTTCCATACAAAGTTCAAGCTTATAGGTGGTGATGTGTGGTGGGGGTGGCGGGTCCCTTAACCGTAATATACACTTGGCTTTCATTTATTTCACCAATTGTAGAGACTAGAATTATAAATTCATCCTACAGGTAAACTCCTCCCGGCTCTTATAATATATTTTTTTGCTGTGGCCATCGAAGCTGCACTTTTGAAGACACTTGCAAAAGAATATCGTTTTAACAATCATTAATAGAAATGTAACATATTTAACAAAAAAAAATAATTTGCTTTTCTTAAATTATGAATCGCCTTAGGTTACAAAGCAGCTACGAAAACACAGATGTATAAACGTAATTGCAATATATTCCTATGTGTCACATAAGCTTATTTTTAACCACATAAAGGTGTATAGGTTAGTAATGAGTATGTGTTATCTGGTTTATAAGATATAAACTGCTAGTGCCGCATGTTTACTTTGATTTGCGGTGCTTCTTACCAATGTGAATGATGGAGTCCGCTTGTGCTGAACTGGACTGCAATATCCAAAGGAAAAGGCAGGTTAGCAGCAATTCCATCTCCGATTTTTACCAAAGCAGCTCATCCAAGCGTCTTTAGCGTCCAGTAACCCCAATTGAGTCCAAAAAGTATAAATAATTTATTACAGCAGCAATATTCTGTGTATAAAGTAAACCCAACAACAAGTATTTGTTTAAAACGGAACAACAACGAATCTGAGGCGAAAACGCGTTCAAAGTGCAGAAGGAATGCAGGGTGAATGGATGGAAGCAGGTAAATCCCTTAGAGGCTGTTTTGTGGATCCTGGGCTCTTGCTCTTTCGGGCGATCGCACTGACTGAGACATTAGAAGCTGCGAACTGCGGAAGGAGGGTCACCCCCACGCGCCAGCCTGCCCGCGAGCTCGCTCTCCCCAACCACGTGACTGCAGCGACTTTCGGCACCATTTAGCGGTCCGGAGAAGCAGGGCAGAAATGAAATAAAAATCTGCTCAAAAAAGCAGAGATAGACGGACAAGGGCAGACTGCGTTAGTATGTTATCCGGATGCTGGGTCGACAGAAAAGAGATAGAAAATACATTATTTACTGACTGGAAAACAGCCTAAACAGTCGAATTCGCTGGTGAAACAGATTTGCAAGTATGTTATATACTCGTTCCAATACATGTTTGAGTTGCAGGGGATGGTAAATGTGGCTTTTCTGGGATATTAAATCATCATACTAAGTTACAGGTAACTGCAGTTACAAATCTGTCTGCAGTTGGAATGACTGTCCAGAGTGCTACTTGTAGGAAGATCTTACATGGATTTATAGGTACATCGATCAGCGGGGGGAAAAAACTGTCGTTGAAAACAGATGGATGTAAATTACTTTCTTAGTTCTCTCACGATATGAGGGTTATTAATAAATGCAATGAAGTATAAGAAATTATCGAGATCTTAACCTACAAGAAAGAGTAAGAAAGGTTATTAAGAAGAATACTGCTTTTTTATTCTGTCGCGAATTATTTATTAATTAACAAAACTGAATTGCTATACTTCGTTATTTGATTTAAATGAAGACAGATCGATTCAAATGAAGATGGAGTATACTTATATTGTATGCGTGTTGCGTAATGCTTGTAAAGGCTCCTTTGATTAATGAGAGTTGTACAGATATGATGTAACGCCTTCCCGTATTGCAAAGGAGGAGCACTTCGTAAGTAATCTGTGCATTACCTTTTATATTTAAAAGGAGTATCTATGCAGTTGCTAAAAAACCGGTGTTTCACTGTCTAAATACCAAAACAATGTTTATGACCATTTGTGGTTAATTAACTGCATTGAATCGTGAGAATGTTTCAGGTGTGATCATTTCAGAAGGGGGCGTGATGCGTTGTTGTTACCGACATAACACGTAAGACAAAGTTTAAAGGATACTTGACTAAAGTGTGCAGAATCTATCCATGAAAAAGGATTGCCATAAATGTACCTTGCGTTACTCCACATCCTGTACGTCTGACAGAAGACTGTGCTAGAAGACGAGGAAACGCGATGTTCTTATTCTTACAATTAAAGGATATTTCTTGTGACGGTATGAAACGGAAATATCCATTGATTGTTTGAGTAAGACTGTCACGTCACCGAATGCATTGCAGCACATGGAAAGCTGGATTCCTAGTCCTGTTTTCTCAAAGGAACGGTGGTGTTTTCGTATTTTATGCATATTTCTTTTATGGAAGCAAGCATTCCATTTATTTCTTGTCAATATTGTCTGCGAAGAAAGTTCACAATTGCCCATTACATCGGAATCACAAGATATTGGATATTATCGGTACCGTAAAGACTGGATAATTTGGTTAAAGTTATCATCATTTCCCCAACGGTTTTCCTAGTGAGAGTCATGGTCGTTTTATTGTAATTATTTCATCTTTTATTACAGCGCTTGAGGAACGTTTAACCTGGATGTTTTCTACAATAGTTACATTCATTGAGGTTTTGAAGCTGAGTAATTTTATTACAGCAACAGTTTTTATTACTGTTTTTATATCTTTTACAGCTGTTTTTATAAGGAAGGAAAATATATATACCAAATGGCATCCATCCATCTTCCAACGACTTAGTAGCCTATTGAGTTGCAGAGAACCTGGAGGTCCCAGACGGCACAGGGTATGAGGCAGAGGAACACCCTGGGTGAAATGACATTACACTGCAGGACACACATTCATAGAACCTCACACTATGAACTATCTGGAGATGGAGTTACCATACGGCAAATTTAGGCAGCTGCCTTGGGCCCCCAAGAACTAGGGTAATAAGTAAGGTAATAGCAACACTGATTGATTGATTGATTGATTGATTGATTGATTACCCATGGCAGTCTGGGGCCTTCATAGAAGTAATTCTGCCCCTGGAATGGATTATCATATAATTATTTGCTATACATTAACAGGGCATAAGATAGTCAAAGATCTTGTACTGAATTACTCCTCTTGTATAAAACCAAGTGAAATACAGTGCAAGTACACCTTTTGGTATGAACGCTACCAGGGCATCCAAAGATTTTAAGCCTAAGTGAATGTAAATAAGAAAGTTCAGTGATCCATCTTGTCAAAACTTCAAGAAGAACAACAGCATGACCGTGCAGGGTAAGAAGGCTACGATCCATCCTCAAAAATATCACAGTACATCACTTGTGTGGCAGGCGAACAGGCACAGGAGACGTGGGTGCAGGCAAGTACCCCTGGAGGGGTGAGATTTATTCAGGGAATACAGGGGAATGTATACCAATTGTGGTGACAAAGGGATTCTGGACACCAGTTCAGGGGGAAGCATCCTTTCCCCCAAACTGTCAGACATGCTTCCTGTGGTGCAGGTAGGTCGGTCGGCCGCCGTCCTGCGCGACGTCTATTTTTGAAGGCAGAGAGCACATACGCAACTCGCTTACCTTTTTTTTTCCCTCTCTCCCTGACCTTCTACCCAGTAAAGGCTTCAAGCTACACTGGGGGAGGCAGTCCCACCCCCTGGGGATAGAGTGCCAGAGTAGAAGAGATCATTTGGGAAGAAGTGGACAAGCATTCCTGTCAGGATTCAGACAATTCTATCACAAAATTAAATTTTAGCAACACTCAAATGTACCATCCATTCGTTGTGTTAGGAATTCTAGAATAGATAAACAACACAAGATATACAGAGTCTATCAAGGAAATTTAATGGCTACGATATGTTGCATCCTCATCATGGTTTAATGCTCTCTAGCGGTATTGTCTCTCAGTTGCATTTGACCAAATTGTACTCTTCTGAAGTGTTACGCTCAAGTAAAAATACATAGAACACTGTACTGATCAGCCTTAATATTAAAACCGGCTGCCTAATATTGGACCCCCTCCACTAAAACAGCTCTGTACCATCGAGGCATGGAGTTCACAAGACCTCTGATGGTATCCTGTGCTAGACGTTAGCAGCTGATCCTTTGAGTCCTGTATATTGCATGGTGGGGCCTTCATGGATCAGACTTGTTTGTCCAGCACGTCCCACAGATGTTTAGTCAGCCTGAGATCTTGAGCAATTTGATCCTCAAGATGCTGCTCAGACCCTTATGCTTTCCTGCTTCCAACACATCAACTTCAAGAACTGACTGTTAACTTGCCTAATATGTAATGGGACCCTTGACAGGTGCCATTGCAATGAGATAATAAGCTTCATCTGTCAGTGGTTTTAATGTTATGGAAGATCAGTGTATATTGCAGTTAAAGTGCATGCTATACAGCAGGTAATGCAGCAGGTGTTTACATGCATTACATTTATCTATTTAACTGACAATTTCCTCCCAAGCAACTTACAGTAGAGAGAAGGGTTATAACTTATGTCTGCACCCAGGGAATTGAACCCACAACCTTGGCATTGTTTATTGCAGATTTTCAAATTAGCAGTATGATATAAAATTTCTCTTCATCACAACAGCTAAAGTTACAGTTCCAGTGTCTTAGCATTGACATGTTTATTTTAAACTGTGATGACAATAACAAGGGGTAATAACTATGTCTGCCTCAAAGCCATGGTTCAAATGAGATGTTTAAGCTTTCTATAATTTCCAGTCTTCATTATTGTAACTGAATGACAACACCTTCACATCTGCATTAACAATACTAATCATGATTGTTCTTGCTCAATGCTGGTACTTTAAGGCTGTAAAAAAGAATGGAATTATTTCTGCAGTTGGGTAAAACGTACTTCGTTTCAATGCATAGCCTGATGCATTAAATATGTACTCACTGACTACTCCATAAATGTTGTTAAGAAGGCAGCATTTTCCTTATGGATTTGACTCTGACTTCCTAACCATGAATGTCACCCTTAGTGTACAACCTCTTTAAAACATCACTGAAAACACAACGGCATGGCCAATGTCTTGGTTGGCTGGTATTATTGGTCAAGGTTAAATAAGGAAAATCTGCCAGTAAAGCACTAATAATTTCACTTTAAACATTTATGATGAGGAGTTCTCTCACTGGAGAAAACGCTGAGAAACTATACATCCTGCATTATAATGTGTTATTCGTACCCTAATTATTAAGTGTTATTCTGTTGTTGACATATGTGATTTAAGAAATGTACAGGTACGACCAATGCTGGACTTCGAATTTTGCCAAGACAGCAGCACTATAAATGAAACAATGACAAACCAGATCTATGCAAATGTACAGACATATTTCCCCTATACTGTACACCAGACATAGAAGTCAATACACTGCAGGCAGCAAAAGAGTGAATAACAAAAGGCATCTAAAGTGAATAACAAAAGCGACCTAAATCCAGAATAGACTATGCACACTAATTATCTGTGATCATACACAGTCATACGTAATATAGAGTTGTTAATGATCGACCAAGAATGGAAATATTGTATTGTACAAAAAGTGAATTTTTGTGTGAAATAAAATTCATTAAATCTACTCTCATCTGAGACCTCCGCAATGAAAGTTAATGTTATTTACCATTTTTATAATTAAGTTATAATGTTATAGGTTAACTAATTTTATACGGTATCTATATCATTTTAATTATTCATTTTAACTATAACTCGTACCCTATTTTTGCTCTTATTATAACCATATCATTTATTATCCCGATACTATGACTATGGTAAAGCAGAGGATGAATGAATGGATGAATATCAGTTAGTAAAATCCTGTTTAACTAAATCCACCGGTGACTGTTCAACTTTTGACCATATAAATGATACTGGCTGATATTATCAATTATCGGACTTCGTAGCTCCTCAAAAATTAGCGCTGAGTACAAAATTTCAGTCGAGCACTATTAAAAAAAAGAGTGTCATTAAATAAATGAATGTCATAAAAGAACACAGAAATGAACATGCTGAAGCTGTGCCAGATAATGTAGGTCCAAATTACCAATAAAAAATAAGGAAAAAAGATCATTCTCTCCAGAACTCTCAAAACTGTAGTTACACAGCATGTCTTCTATTTGCAAGCACTTCTGCAAAGACTATGATGCTCTACATCTAAAAAATGACCTGGTTTGCTGTCATACTCCTCAGGCAAAAGATGATTATCCTGTTTTTGTCCTCACTTACAGTAATGAGACTCAGAGGGCAGTGAAGTACTAATTTAAAAAAAGGTGAAACAATAGCGGTATGCTAATCTTATGGTCCAAATAGTCCTGTTTTTCCACACTCTAATTTAAGTTTTATTGTAAGTGAGGAGTCAGGTAGGTGAGACTAATAAATCAATCTACAAATAAAAGTAATATTATATAAATCAGTAGACAAATATTTGACAGCAATAGAAAACTATTAAAGAATAGCACTGCACGGCGAAGAAATGAGAATTACATTGATGATCAAATTGAGAACACAGAATACACACATATATTTAGTGTGCAGCAACTTGATAATAAGTTTACATGTACTGTATGTGTAGGTTACTATCATAATGGATGGAGTTTCTGATGGATTTCAAATTTCATCGGCAACCAATACAGAGAGTAACGATTTTTAAATAAATGCATCTATCAGTAGAAAAATATGTTCTGATACTCATCGGATTTTTATTCTACTTTCATATAAACTTAAATTATATATTATTGGGTAACACTTTACTTGAGGGTGGCACAGATACTATATTATGCTATTATGTATTATTTAACCACAAACTAAGTCATAGTTACATACAGATGTCATGTTATTTCATTAATCATAGGGGAATGATTAAAAATTAATGAATTTTGACACGTGGAATTTTGACTTGGTAGGGATTCTGGCCCACAGTACAGCTACTGGGAGATTTTGCCACACTGCTGCTGTTTGCTTACACATATTTAATTTCTGCACTGGATATTATACATTGTTGGTGATATTTCGGGGAGTAAGGAGGACAAAGAATCAGCAGGTTTTCTCAAGCAGTTACTATATTTGTTACTATATCTGTTAATTCTTTGGGAACTACTGAAGGAACAAGCAATGAATGATACAAGTGAAATACTGATATGTTCATCAGTCAATCATGAGGCATCTCAAGCAACTATATTCATGATTTGTTCATAATTTGTAGGCATCAGTAGTAACTGAGTTATAAAGTATTTGTGCCTCATCAAATTGTTACCCATTATTGTATAATTTTGCAAAGTTGATTGGTCATAACTTGAACTAAATCCAGAGGATGCAAATGCAATGATAAATCGAGTCACGCTCCACCTTTTTTTTCTACCCACATATCATTAATATTCATATTTTTACTGAAATTTTGGAAAATCAGTCTGAATTTTACTTTTATGAAACACTATCCACCCAAATGAATTCTCACAACTAAAGTTTCAGTGGACTAGCTAATGGTAAACTGAAAATTAAAACATATCAGAGGATCAATTTTTAATACACAAGACGAGATAATGAATTCTGAAGTTTCTATGTTGCCAGTCACTGTTAATGTAATAATAATAAAAATAACAATCCAAAATAACAATGCCAACTGAGTGTGCAGTTGATCTTTAATAACTGACAGTGAAATTTTATTGTCACGAATATCAGTCACAATGTTAACAACTCTCGAAATATTAATGAATCGATTTGCTTTATGAGTCAGGGAAGTTAAAACCCTCACTCAAAAAAAGGGAATGTTGATTTAGATACATAGACTCTGTCATGTACGTGCGTGCGGGCAAGCGAGCAAACAGGCAAGCCAAGCCGAAAGTACTGGCAAACGAGGTTTTAATGGCCATGGATAGGACCAACACAGGAATCAACATTAATGACGGACACCGAACTAGGGAGGACGTGGACTAATACACAAAACGAGCCATAATAACAGGAAACAGCTGGGCACCATCGGGGAAGCACGCGAGAATAATGAGGGGGCGTGGCACACACAAGGATCGAACAAACGTCAACGAGGAACCGGGAACAA
Organism: Hippopotamyrus pictus; assembly: GCA_026781145.1. NCBI lineage: Eukaryota > Metazoa > Chordata > Actinopteri > Osteoglossiformes > Mormyridae > Hippopotamyrus > Hippopotamyrus pictus. Next base: position 9,554,089 of record JAODLC010000065.1, on the reverse strand, counting down.
GACAGAAACACAGAACAAGCACAGGGGCAGGAACCGGGACAGAACACGACACAGGACAGGAAACGCAGACAAACAGACCAGGAAGGGAGACACAGAAGGAACACTGACAGGCGGAACAAAAGGGCCAGGAGA
>JAODLC010000065.1:9539768-9553857 GCA_026781145.1 Hippopotamyrus pictus | reverse complement strand
TGCCGCAGGCAGAGCGGCAGCCTTGGGCTTGCGGCCAGCAGGAGGCGCCTCAGCGGGCCCCACGGGCTTGAGGCCAGCAGGGGGCGCCTCAGCAGAACCAGCAGCCGTAAGTGGTGCTGCAGGTAGTGCGGCCAGATCCGAGGGCGTGGCTGCAGTGCCGACAGGCAAGCCGGGCTGGACGGGCAGGACAGAAGAGCCGGGCAGGACGGGCAGGACAGAAGAGCCGGGCAGGACGGGCAGGACAGAAGAGCCGGGCTCGGACGTGCGGCCAGCAAGGGGCGCCTCAGCAGGCACCTCCAAAACAAGCGGCACAGGCAGGTCAGGCACAGGGAGTTCAGGCCCAAGCAGGTCCCATATTGCCGCTAGCGTCGGCGCTGCTATAGCGGGCGTTGCCCCTTTAAGAGACCGCGGAACCCGGGGAATTGAGTCCCTTACCGCATTGGCCCCTTTGTGGGCCAGGTGGGCTGCCCGGAAATGATAAGCCGCCATGGGGGGCGGCATCTCACCGGCGGGGCTTTTGAGGAGTCCCTGCAGACAAGCGGCGGCAGTGACTTCCAGAGGGACGGCTGCGGAGAGCAGGCATTCTCTCAGGAAGAGCATCGGTACCTCCTCTGCTCTTCCTCCTTTCGGCCTCTTCTTCTTTCTCCGGCGGGTTGTTGGCTGAGGTGGGGGCACACCAGAGGGAGTCAGCGCCTCTGAGCCCCGCTCGCTGAAGAGCGTCATCGGCTGCAGCCGTCTCTCGGTTACTCGCTCTACCAACTCCTGGAGATTTTCCCGCACCTGCGCTAAGACGTGCGCATTCCCGGGCGGAGACATCTCTCCTAGGAGGGTCCCGCTCCGGCTGGCTAAACGAAGGGCTACGGGGTCCTCCCGGACCTCGGGTAGATTCAGCCAGTATATCACTTCCTGTAGCAGACCGAGGCGCTGATCCTCGGTCCGCGGAAGCGTTTCTTCTTTGGGGTCCGTCATTCCGTCATGTACGTGCGTGCGGGCGAGCGAGCAAACAGGCAAGCCAAGCCGAAAGTACTGGCAAACGAGGTTTTAATGGACACGGATAGGACCAACACAGGAATCAACATTAATGACAGACACCGAACTAGGGCGGACGTGGACTAATATACATAAAATGAGCCGAAATAACAGGAAACAGTTGGGCACCATCGGGGAAGCACACGTGGATAATGAGGGGGCTTGGCACACACGAGGATCGAATGAGCAGGTCATGACAGACTCTTTCATGTTAAATTACCAGAGTTACTTAGATGGCCCTGTACTTTCAAGGACGCAGGTGAGCTTAAAAGCCACAATCGATTCTTTTTTTTCATAATGACAGGTCTGTAATCAATTGGATTGCAGCAATTTTAAGCAGTACCTATAAATAATGTTTCTTTGCTCTCACTTCTATTGTTACATGCCATTAGGAAAACAAGAGCATGTAGTCTCATCAATCACCATGCAATCACCAAGTTAATTGCTACATAAAATTATCTAGCTTAATCACTATTTGTTATTTCCCTATGAGTTGTCAATGAAAGTATATTATCTCAAAACAGGGTAGCTTTTAGTTTGCATTACTATTCATGATGAAATTTATAAATCAGGTCAATGCATTTTTATTAGATGCATTTTCGCATGTATTTCATATTTTAAAAATTCAAATGCATATCTATATCAATTCATTCATCTTCCAACCACTTTTCTGAGCAGGGTCTTCAATGGAGGACGGCGTGCTGGAGCCTCAGCATTGATAAATGGTTGCTGTGTGATTATGTGTGTTTTAATGGTGTGCATATTTTATACATATAAGTGATGCAGGAATACACAATGTTACAGAAATTGCCACAAGAATTCCAGTATGGCCCACATGGGAGGTGTAATATTCACTATAAGATGCTACAAAATCAAATATTTCAATTTAATTCCATTAGTGCCTCAAATGTTCATAAGAGTAAAATTCTGATTGAAATTTTAAGGAAAAACATGCAAATATTAGGGTATGGGTCATATATTGGTAATAAGTGATTAGACGAGCATTGGAGTGAAAATACATCCATTTTCTGTATTAGTCAAAATATTTGTTAATAAGTTGTTACAGTAAAGGGAGATTTTCATGCTAACTAATATTTATGGAAGGCAAACAACTATTTATTGTATTTATAGTCAATGAGTATTATATTCCAGAATTATATTACTGGTTGAGCGATTATATGTACAATTTGAAGAAAGGCACTGCACTGAATTGTGAGAGGAAAATCAATTATTCAGGAAAAAAAATATATATACACGTGTGTGTATTTGAAGAATCCTGGAATCCTGCAAGAGTAAGACACTTCCTGCTGAGCAAACATGTCATTTCTGTCTTATCAGTGCCATATGACTTCTAGACCATGTTATGATTTAGACAGGCAGTCCCCACAACATAAAAAACAGGTTTTTGTTACATTGTGGTCCCCACAATGTAACATAAGCCTAATCCAAACACACACACATACACACACACAGAGTAGAGGCAAACTTTATGTGCAAGGCAATAGAACTACCCATTAGCTGTTGTGCTACCCTGCATTCATTTACCTTTAGGAAAACCAGATGAGGACATTACTGGGTTCTGAGCACAGATTGCGCCTGGAGAAGATGCCAATTTATTGCAGGGGACAAGCTCACTTTAAACACAAGTTAGAGACACAAGTTCACCTAATGATATTTTTACTGTTGGAGAAAACAAAAAATAACATGTGAAACATAAAGACACAATGACCCAAAGGCAGGTTATTTGTTAGTTTGTTTTTTTATTTGCTGAAAAAAAACTCCACTTTTGGGTAAAGCTACCTTCATTTATAATAGTTTAGACTTAAACATAATGCCATAAAACTGCCCGAAATATTCTAGAACATGTATCACTTCTATTTTTTTAAATGTATAAATAAATCCCAGATTTAAATGCAGTCCCCTATTACTGTAATTAGCCTTCAAACAGTAAATAAATTACTGAGTATCTGCATCACATCAGATTTAACAAATTGATACTTTAGCCAGTATGTTCTTGGGTGAAAGAAATTTATAAATTGATAGGTAGTGTCACATTATTTATTAAATGCAAATAATTCTATATTATAATTGCTGCTATTCACAGAACAGTTAGATGAAAAAAGTAAAAATTTTTAAATGGTGTGGGTGAAAAGGGCATCATTTTAATTTAAAAAATAGTTAAAAATTCTATACCTACAGTAACAATGGAATTGGCTTTCCAGCATGTTTGCACAAATATTTTTAATGATTTGCTTTTAATTTAAGGGTCTAAACTAAACTGTAGTTTCACCAATAGTTGAACAAAGTAAATTTTACTTACTTTTATCAATTACTTCAACTAACTCATTGTACAACACCTGTTCTACACAGCAGGATGGAGAAACAGTCATTGACCCAAGTGTACCTGTACATGATGAAGAGTGCAGTCTGTAGTTGTGGGAAAGTCTACAAAAACTAGCACGGCCAGAAGATCCACCAGGCTAGAATGAAATGCTTGCGCGGGTCTAACACCTGGTGAGATGCAGGACGAGCCCGGTCTGGAGTCGTCTCACAGTGCCCAGACCCTCCATTCCTCACTGGGTTTTCCCCAAGTCAGGTATTCAGAACATGGTAAGTATCCTGCCGATGATGAGGACAAGGAGTGGCGCCAGTTTGATCAGGATGTACGGAGGTTGCAGGCAATGTGCTCCTTGATCATAAATATTGCCAGTGAGAGATTTGGCATGAGGAAGTGTTCGACTAATGGTCCAGAGGGGCCAAACCAATGGGAGGTTAAGATCACCAACTGCGTGCTTAGAGGGCAGTTCAAGCAGGCAAGGCAGGAGAAGAAGGCTGGTCTGGTAGATAAGGTTGGTCGATAAGCACCTCGGTGCCAGCTATAGTGACAATGCAAGGCAGCGGGATCTTGCACCATGCAGCGCTCAGATAACCTCACCGGAACCCACAATGGCATTCAGTACTGGGCTGCAGATGGATCCTCCAAGGTCTTCAATGTCTCATCAACTGGGCCGGGATGGAATTTAAGCCAACCAAGTCCTGATCTCTAGTCATGAGGACGGAGAAGTTAATGGACAAGTTCTGTTTCTCCCTAGAAGGAGTCCAAATTCCATCAATCACCGAGAGGCCAGTCAAGAGCCTGGGAAAGGTTTTCAACAGCACACTCAGGGACACATCTGTCCTCGAAGAAACTGGCAGAGAGTTGGGAACCTGGTTTGTAGTGGGGGACAAGTCAGGTTTACCAGGAAAGTTTAAAGCTTGGATTTACCAGCATGGCATTCTGTCACACCTCCTCTGGCCGTTACTGGTTTACGATGTCCCACTGACCACTGTTGAGGGCTTCGAGAGGAATATATGCCACTTCTTGTATAGGGGGTTGGGTGCAAATATGGAAGCTTTACGGCTTTATTCCCCAACAAGGGATGTGGATGAAGAAAGAATGATTTTTTTTTTATAAACAGGTTCAGGTTAAAATCAACAGTACATGTTCCTGGTGACTGGGTATTAGAATTCCAATTTCACAAATGAGAAGATTGGACATACAGTTGACCAGAATGGAAAATTTATCAAATTTATCTAGACAGCAATTTCTCCACATCCAAAAACCTCTTTGTTGGCAGCACATACTTCAAGTCGCCAAAGCATCGTGTTCAGGCAGAAACATCGAGATCAAACAGATCTCCTTACCAAATGACAGAAGAATTCAATTCAAATTGCAAAGATGTGATCTTGGGCAGATTGTAGAACAGATCAAGACCTGCTTAGGTGCTGGCTGCAAGTGTAGCAAAAAAAAAAAAAAACAACACATGCACATTAACAGCATGGCAATATGCTTACAAGAAGTGACCCATTGCCTTCACGAAAAATATATCTCAATTTGAGATGCTGATGAATTCCATATCGAATCAGAGGAACTGTGAACAAAATATGAATCATCCAATTGGAATCAGAGAAAAGATTAGTCGAAATTAAAGACCTACAGTAAGAAAGAGGGATGATAGAAGATGCAGAAATAGCAAGTAAGACCAATATCACCAAAAGGGCTTTAAAAAAATAATAAGTTCTGAAAACTTGAAGATAAAAAAAGGTCACAGCCTTAAGCGGGTATGTTGAAAGACCCTTTTTGGATTTTGATTTGGACTTGGTTGCCCTGTGTATTTTTTGTAAATAGTCTGTGTATATATTTGAGTGTAAGGGTTGTAGAGAGCGGCTGCCCATTATTTTCTGCATGTGAATCGTTTGTCTCTGATTTGTGAGGGAGTGAGGGTAGCGACCTTGGTCCTTTGTTTTCTTTTCTTTTTGTTTAGGGAAGCTGGTGCTCAGGTAGGTAGTTCACTTGTTTTGTTTGTTATTTTGGCCTTTTCCACTCCTGACGTGCACCCTGATGTTTCATCTCACTATATCAAAATATACTCGAAATATATCCGATCTTAACTATAACTATACCGCCGGTCAGTTCTTTTTCCATCCGCTTCTCCTTTCTCCCTCCCCATTCCCTGTTGTCCTCCCTGTTTACTCCACTACTCTAGACCCAGACGTACAAACGGTCAAATAGTAACTGATAAATCAAGATCAAGAAACAATGGAAGGAATACACAGAAGACCTTTATAGCAAAGACATCAAAATCATCAAAAGACATCAAACGGTCAAATATAATTACTCCTGAGGTCACTGCCAAAAAATAAGGCTATGAAGATAGGTGACATCTAAAGGGGAATCAAAGTGTTCACCAAACTATTAACACATTTTTAGCATTATCCTAAAGATCATTCAATGTAGATTAAAGCGCTACATAATAATGAAACTCCGAGATATACAAGCTGCATTCAGAAAAGGAGAAGAAGCAAAATCCATTTTCAGTGCACCATGGAGCATCAAAATTTGCTTTACTGACCTTAATAAAGCTTTTAATTGTGCAATGCTCTCATAAGGAAATACATGAACTACAGCATCTCAAGTTTAGTGAACAATATCAGCAGCCTTCGGTGTGTTGATGACAGCACATGAAGAACATCTGAAGGCACTCACAAGAAAAGGTAATGGAAAAGAAAAGAAGGAATTACAGATAAATGAAGCAAACAAAGTTTATGACCACAGGAAGAGCAGCTAACTTCAGTGCTGGTACTAAAGACATAGAAGCCTTAGACAGCACTTCTCAGAACTGCAACAAAGAAAAGTCAAGAGTAAAATCTAAGAATACTTATGTATCTCTAAGAAGCAATATTAGAATTGTTCTGAATGTGGTATGTCCTGTCAGTCTTAATGGATGTGAAAGCTAGACAATGAAGAAGTGGGACAGGGAACAGCATTAATGCCTTTGAACTCCCAGCAAAGAGAGAATACATGATAGACTTATTCGCTGCAAAGTCATGCTTTGAAACTCTTCCATTGTTATGATGTATTCATTGCTACTGTGACAATGGCTGTAGGGAAAAGAAACATTGACAGATACCATCTCTATAGAGAAATATGGCTTTTATATATGTATTTATGGCCATTCATTACTTGCTATTCATATTTCTATTTCAAGCACGATGGATTAAGAACAACCAGGGATATTTTACACAATATTTTTCAACCTTGCCAGTAACCCAAGTAGTGGCAAGACCATGCTGAGCTTTGATGTCAGGTACCATACAAAATATGCATCGGGGGTTACCAAGGAAACGCAGGAGTGGCAATGGTGTACCAAGTGAGTTCTGTGCACAAGCTGATAGGAGGTCAATTGGGCACACGGGGAGCTGGTTAAGTTTAATCAGCTGCAAGGATAAATGAGTAGGCAGAACAGAGGGAAGCGTGCGATGGCATGACCAAGCAAACGCCAGGCGGCGGTTCTAAGGAGTCAAAAGGTCCATTTGTTGACATGAAAATATTTGCAGCATATTTTGGCCAAAACCAAAAATACAATCAGTTGTTTTTTCTCTTGAATTTTTCTCATAGGGTCTCAAAACAGAACCGATCATGAAAGAATTCCACAATCCTTTGTGGAGCCAGACCAAAAAAAGGCAGGGATACTTCAAAATTATGATCTTAACTTCAGAAGTACTTCTTGAAGAAGCAGTTTACTATAAAATGCAGCATAGCCAACTGAAAAAATATATACATTTTAGAGGGGCCTTAGTGTTATGTATCCCTGTAGGGAATTCAGCTGGGAGCTGCCTAGTTTTGGAGATATCGGCGGTAGAAATCTTCTGTTGAATCTAATGGGACTGAATAGCATTCTGTGGTGATTAACGAGCCAAAAAAGTACACTGGAAAAATTCAACATCGATATCTCTTTCCAGAAATCATGACCCGGTTACTCAAGATAATCCGCAGACTTGGTAGTGTGCAGTTTAATGTAGAAACTATTTTCTACTACTGAACTCCACACACCAACCATACATTACAAGATACAATCACGAGCACCTCAGTGCTACCTTCTAAGCAGTAATACAACTGTTTTTTTTTGTAACATTTTTAATCACTACAGAATGAATGCCGTTCAGTACCGTTATACTCGAGTGCCAATATCTCCAAAAGGAGGCAACTCCCAGCAGAACAACCTAGATAGACAGACAGCACCAAATTGATCTTTTTCAATTTTTGGGGTGAGCCGCATAATTGGAATTCAACATTCTAAAAGTAACAATTTCCCCCTCTTTAAAAATAGTATTATATCGGAAATCCTACATCTCCCAGTAATTATAGTAATATTATAAAACCCGTTCGATTAACCCATGGGTGCATATCCGTAGATCCCTTGGAAGCAACAGGTAAGGAAATGACAGGCAGTTCATAAAAAAACATGCCTGAAATTGTTAGTAAATCAACACAGCTAACAGGCAACCTGTACAATGGTCAGGCTTTTCTATGCTAGCATGCATGCACATTTAACGGAGAGAACCTTCTTTATTGTCACCATGGATTTTCCAGTTTAGAGTGCATACTGTAGCATTCATAAGAGACAATAATGGGTCTATATTATGATCGATAGCAATAAAGTTAACTGTGAGCATAATAAAGTGACGACATGTAAATGCAGTATCTTAACATCCAAGCTGCTGTCAGTGTCTCTTAGCTGGCACGTCCAGTACTGGTGGGGGCCTTGGGCTTTTCAGTAAGGCAGTGCAGTGGGACTATGGACTGAGCAGGAAGCTCTGGAGTTGGTCGTACTTGCAGTGTTAAGTTAAGAAAACCTCGACTTTTCCTTGACTTATTTGTGAGTGTAAAGATTGCTGTATAGTATGAGAAGCAGATATTTGAATATATGAGAGTTTGCCTTGGGGTGGGGGTGGGGGGGATTTAAGCTGAGAGTAGCCCATTATTGGAAGGGAATGTGGAGCTGAGTTAGCCACTGCAGACCTACTGTTCTGTCTGTATGTTACGAAATCTCTCAATAAAGCTTATTTATGTTGTCACTCACTTTGTCGTCTGTATTGGTGGGTCAATGAAAGAAGTCCTGAGTGGGAAAGTGTTTGAACATGTTGCAACCTGTGACCATTTCCCGATTTTCATGCTTTTGACTCCCACAATTCTACACAAAACGAGCGGATATGATATAGGAAATGAATGAATGGATGAATGAATATGTAATTGATCTAAGTACATTAGTTCCTATCACGTAAAATTTAGAAATGTTGACCATTTGTATGCTGTTCGAATAAATGTGCAAGTAAACTGTAGAGATACGACAAGCAAGAATATCCAACCCTCAGTCTGCAATCCTGAGCTCAGTTTTCAAAGATTTGCCCCTAAGGATGTCGTTTCAGAAGTACCTACAGAAAGAACAGTGTTCCCTGCATATCACTATGACCCTGATGCATTGCTGCTAACCTTTAAGCAGTGAACTAGTCTTTTAGAGGTAGTATATGCAAGCATGCCATCTGCATCTTTCTGTCCATTAATCCATTCATTACTCATCCAGGTTTTTACCTAAAGGTGTAGAAGTTGTGGATAAATAAGACATTGAATTTTTTATTTATGCACAAAATCATCCGGAGAGACGGAAGGTATACAGATAAGCGCACACTTTAGTCAGAAATAATATATATATACACACACACTGCACACATATGTAACCCAGGTGGGGACTTGAACCCTGGTCCCAGAGGTGTGAAATATATATAGAAACAAAGTGCAAGTACTTTTGAGGGGGTATAAGACACCGCTGATAAAAACCGTCCTGCTTTTTAGAGTGGAGGAGTAGAGGGAAGACAAGCCTCGCATCTTGACAACATGCAAGACAAATTAATTATTGTTCTTAAAATGCTGGTTACAGTATTGTTATACTGAAGGGTAACAACCTGTCTGATTTTCATTCCCTTTTCAAAAGATCTGAAGGTGATCTTACATTAAAATGACACAACATGAGAATGCATTTGACTCAAAAAGAAGACTTATTGGTTGGTATTAGCTGCCTCAAAGATAAACCGTGAAATATGTGGCTGTGTTTGTGTTTCTTGGAATACCATAACAATGCTATCACACCAGTGCTTCAGAACAGCTGAATTCTGCGATTGAAACCTCGCTAGCTCCTTGCATTGCTATAAAAGCCCCAGAGAGATATCAGCATTTGCATCAATATCTAGGTAATTTGCAAACTCTTGCAAACTCTGTCCCCTGCAGGATAAAATGATTAAAGGCCTCCTCTCTGAAAAAGCTAATAATCCACAGGTTTGCAACACATAACCGCTCAAATCTGATGGCTTCACACTCTCTAGAGCAATTCGTATTGCTTTTCAAGTGGAGTCAGCATCAGCCTGCTCTGTAGATTTGGCAGACGTGCCGTGAATCACTGCCATGACTGAGAATATGCAGCAGCCATCTTAGTCACAGGCGCAATAGTATAGAGGAATGGGGAAGTAAAAAAAGCAGCTGCTCAAAGCCTTCAGCTTGGCTGCAGTTTGATAAGATTACTGTCCTCTGTCCCCCTGACCCCCCCTGGAGTGATCATCTACAGAGCATCACCATGCATGAGCAATGCACTGGCAGCCAAGAGTCCAAAATGGCAGGATGGACCTATATGATGAAACCATCATTTTATTTACTGAAAAAGGTGCAGGAATTTATTACACTGCAAACAGCTTATACGATATTATACGATGTTAAATATGATGTGAAAGAATAGAAGGAAGACTTTTTCTGTTTATACACATGACATTTTACAATATACTGTTGGTACTACACTACCTTCAGACAGGACTTACATGCCATTTGACAGAAATAAGTATTGTGGTATTTATGAATTGCTCTAATTACAGCCCCATGCAAAGGGAAATGTCAAGTGAGAAATCCCTGAAATGAAAGCCAGCTTGTCGAATCATCTCTACTTTTGCTAGTCTAGTATAATTCCCAGTCTTCTCAACATATTACCTTTGGTATTTTCCCCATTATTTATCCACTACAACTGGCCCATGGGAGCCGTTAAAGAAGGACTCGTCTGGAACAGGAGATGAGAGGTGGCACTGAAATGCCAGTTTTCCTCTTCTCGTTCCTTTCTCCTGTGTTTCAGAACATCTATTTTACAGTAATGAAAAAATCATTAACCGTAGTCATTGCAGAGTCATACCCAGTTTACTAAGGTTATCTGTTTGTCTTACAAAGATCATAAATTAAAGCCAAAATGCAATGGATTTTATGACCGTAATATTTCTAAATTGGCACAGCACTTCAGACCTTCGTAGTTTTTAAATATTGCTTGCGTTCAAAGAGGCCTAAAGTAAGGAATCATTCATAAGCACGTCCTGACGTGAACTGAGGAGCCGTCAAGGAGGCTGCGAGATCAGGAGCTGGTGGAATGGCCAAGAAGACTGCCCCAGGCGGACAAGGTCTAAGGAGCCACAGGTGCTGACAGACCCGGATCAGAGAAGACAGGCATGTCAGAGATGAGGATGGGCTCGTGGAGGTGTAGCTGAGATGGCTGTGAAGCAGGGTGCCAGCAGGACCACAGGCAAGGCAGAGCTTTCTGTATGATCACAGGTGAAACTTAAGTCAAAGATGCAGCGGAGAACCTTGAAGTCAGTCCTGAACCTAACAGCCTGTGCGGGGAACCAAGAGCAGGGTTTATTTTTCAAATTTACTGCTCCTGGTAACAATTCAAGCTGCTGCATTTTAATACGCTGCAAGGTGTTTAATGTGCAGTTTGTGCTCCCAGATAACAAAGGATTACATTAGTCTAACCTACAGTATACGAAGGCATGTATCAATTTCTCAGTGTCTTAAATAGTAAGGAATCATTATAGTTTGTCCATGTTATGTAGCTGTAGGAAGCACACCTTCAATACTGTATCTACATGCAATTTGAATGTGAGGTTTGTATCTAAGGAGACACCTAGGTTACAGGCTGAGCTGCTGAGGGAAAAGTTCAGCCCCTTGGAGTGGAGTGCGGAGATTGTAGCATTCCTTGTGAGGGAAATGCATGGTAGGAAGGAGGAAGGACAATCAGGTTTCCAAAGCCGGGATACAAATTCAGAGTCGACAGTCCAGGACAATGCCAGATTAATCCAAAACGGATTCCAAATCAGGAGGCAAAGGAAGTGGTCAGAGGTCAGGTGAAGTGCGTAGGCAGTCTAGGATAGACACCAGGGAAATGCCCAAACTCTAGGATAACCAAGATGATGTCATGTCTGGCAGGTGTACCAGACTTGCAGAGGTAGAAAAGCCAAGCAGTGATTCTTGGTCACAGCCGTGTAATCCACCAGCAAGTTTAGACATAGACAAGAGGCGAGTTCCCTCATCGGGCAGTTCTTGCAAACTGGGATTCCCTGGGAAGCGTGGTTGTAGTTATTGGGAGTGCCTGCGTGACATCACTGGGCTTCCCCTGGGCTGGTCCGTGACAATTCCTCCAAACAACAGAACTTGGGTTTTCTGGGCATTTAGTGAAAAAAAAGTTTTCAGACATCCAGGTCTTTACTTTGTTAAATCAATGGTATGTCACCTAGTGGCAGCATGTACAGAGAAAACAATGAAGGACCAAGAACTGATCCCTGTGATTTTCCATATTTGACTAGTGACATAGATGGAGTACAGTTATTTGACACTTGAAAATATTGATATCGATTAATTAAATAGGACTTAAACCACTTCAACACCATTCCACTCAACCCAACGTCAAATTGGGTTAAATAGTCAGCTGTGTCAAACGGTCCACTAGGGTCCAAATTGTCAGCATCAGTTGCCATTATTATGTCGTTTACAACTTCAGTTAAGGCAGTTTCAGTGCCGTGTCTTGGGTGGAAGAATCTACTAGAATCTATTATTTACTGTTATAAGTTACAGGAATTTATTACACTGCAAACAGACTAAGAATCTACTAGAATCTATGCAGTGCGTTCTCCTACTGAGCTCTGCAGCTGTGGTATAGTCTCCCAGTGGATGTGTGAGATTCAGACTCACACTCACTCACACACTTGTTTAGTCGCGGTAATAGGGAGTCTACTTCCAGCTTTAGGTAACCAGTCACCCCCATTTAGGCCTAGAGTGTGAGGTGCAGAGCTGGGTGCGAATCGGAGCCATTGGCTTAGGATGGACTGAACTGTCAGTCTGTCACTCTAGCTTCACACTCCCTTGTGGAATTGGAGTGCTGACGTTTCAGGGACTCTCCCTGCCTGCGTTCCCACTTCTCCTCTCCTTCCTGTTTATACTGCCATAGCCGTATCTGCCAGAGCTTACATTCTGCACTCACCTGTTTACACTGCCTCTAGTCTCCCCTGCTTTGGCTAACGCACTTTTTATTCCTCCCACCCCTCCTGGGCTGTGCTGCCTGGAGACCCAAAAAAACAAGATATTCTGCCTACCCTACTGCCTGCGGTGCCTCTGCTACCTGTGCAGTCCCTCCATCCTGCCCGGCCTTCTGCCCCTAACATCTCTCCTGTATGCCCTGCTGCCGTACCACTGCTCGTCCTGCCATCTGAAGCAGCACCATCACCTGCCTGCCATTGAGACACAAATCTTTGGACAGTGTAAATTAGAATTTTGCCATCTTGTTCATTTGATTTCCTCCCCCTTCGAGTCTACTGCCTCTCAAGGTTTCTTCTTTTTTTTCAGAGGGAGTTTTTCCTTGCCTCTGTTGCTTCTGGCTTGATGACTGGAGTGGTGGGGGTAATGTAAAGTGCTTTGACACAATGTAATGTTGTAAGAATGCGCTAGACAAATAAAGTTAAGTTGAACTGAACTGAACTAAACTGAATTGAGCTGAATTGAATATCCAGTACGTTGTGTGTCTCCAAATATGACTGAAGTAGAGCAGCGACTATCTTCTTCAGAATTTTGAACAAAAATGGTATGTTAGGTACAGGTCTGTAATTGCTGAGCTCCTGTGGATCCAGACTTGATCCAAACTTCTTCAGAAGTGGTCTGATTACTACTACTTTAAATTGGTTAGGCACATTGCCTGAGGACAGGAGCACATTCATTATGGCACTTAATAGGTCTCGCCAGAAATCCATGGATTCTTTAAGAAGCCGAGTGGTGATATAAATGATTATTTGATTAATCATTTGATAAACCAGCAGATTCCTCCAATGATTACTGATATATATCATAGTGACAGCACTAATACACACACACACACACACACACACACATGTCGGATAAACATATCCTTATGGGAACCGCTCATTAATTTCCATGGGGAAAATGCTAACGCTAACTATGACAACCTTAACCCCATAACTATAAGTAACCAAGCAAAAGTTTTTTCATTGCAGACACAGATTTCTTTTTAACCCCTACCCATCCCTAACCTTAACCATGAGTAACCAAACAAAATACTTACTTTTCTGATTCCATTCACAGATTTTTATAAAATTGAGGTTATCCGAATGGTGACCTGAAAAATTTCTCCAAAAGTAAGGACGTTTGAGGTTTTACCACACTTTGGGGACATCTTGGTCCCCAAATGTGATCTATGCAAACCCACCCATCAACGCACACACACACACACACGCACACACACACACACACACACACACGCACGCACATGTAGGGTAAACATATCCTTATCGGGACCGCTCATTCATTTCAATGGGAAAAATGCTAATGCTAACTATGACAACCTTAACCCCTACCCTGCCCTAACCC
>JAODLC010000065.1:9495512-9520619 GCA_026781145.1 Hippopotamyrus pictus | reverse complement strand
CAGCCAATCAGTCCTCTAATTAGTAATCTAATTAGGGAGTTGCAGCGAAAACCTGCATACACACCGGCCCTTTGCAGGTAAGATTGGCCACCCCTGATATAAGCAATAAGGCATTTTGAAACAGTTGTTTTCAATAGTGATCTTCACATGAATTCAAAATTCATTTTAAATCTTTAAATGAAGTAATCAATGTGCCACGCAGCCATATATTTTCCTAAGCAGTAATGACCTAATGACCCGGGGTGGGGACCCTAACCCATGGAGGGCCGGTGTGGGTGCGGGTTATTGGGATGACCTCACAATCAGCCAATAATAAACCAGTGGTTCTCAATTCCAGTCCTGGGGACCCACTGTTATTGGCTGATTGAGAAGCCATCCCAGAAACCCGCACCTACACGGGCCCTCCATGGAGCAGGTTCCCCACCCCGGGTATAGTGTCTCACCTCCAGAACCGTGAGATAAATCCCCACCCTGTCTTTGGATATGTTTTCAGGTTCCTTCTTTTCCACATCAGTTTCCTACAGTCGTCTAAAAACATGAGGTTAGCTGAACTAGTGTCTCTAAATTGCCCATTTTCTGTATCAGTTGGTCCTCTGGCATCCTGTCTGAGGTCTCCACTGCCTTGTGTCCGGTGGTCCCTGAGATTGGGCTTGTGGAGAGTAGATGGAATTATCTATTTATATTTGGTGATTTGTTATAAATTATCCTAAAACACTACCATTGTAACTGCTGAGTTATTAAAGTACAGGGAAGACAAACAACAATTTTAGTTGCAATAAATTCTATACTCATTGCCTGGGGTTTTATGCATAATTAATTCATTGGCCTCTACTCCATGGTTCAAGCAAACTTTCCAGGTTTTTGAATGGTTTACAGCCTGGAAACATTTTGATTGTCTTGGGGACAGCTATAGTTTCTTTGACTAAATTTAGGCAATATAGCCTAACCATGTGAAACTATTTCAATTCCTCGGTGTTCTCAGGTATAAGCAGAACTGGATTTTATTATTTCCTTTGGCAAGAAATTGACAGATTGACACAACAAACAAATATGTGAGGAAGTATAACAACTTCAGGGGCTTATGGTTGAATTTTCTTTGGTTTGTATGGAGAGGAAAGAAAAAGGAATCAGTTTCGAATCGTGCCGTTGACTGCTGGGTGATCATTTAATAAACCATTTATCGTAATACAGCTCTCTTTAATTGCTCTCTGCATCTTCTCTGCATCATGACTATTAAATGTTTTATAAGCTGGAGTAAACATGCCATTAGTATCCCAGGATGGTTCTGATTCCATTAGACAGAGAAATGCGATTAGATTTTCAATTTTTCAATCCAAATTGTCTTATATCCATCAAGCACTTTGCGTAATATGTCCATTTTTTATGGCCCACACCCAAATTTATATGTATCTCACATCCATTTCTGTCCTACGCTGACCAATAAATGGCACCTGTCACTGCTAATCTTTTATTTCTGATTCAAGACACACGCACACGGGTAACACTTTGCACTCTGTTACAAAGGCAAGATATGCAGCCATGGTTTAAAATCAAATGCTCCTCATTTTGGTTTTCGGTGAAGACTGTCAGGGTCAGTCTACCCCACCGCATACCCACCTGTCATGGGGACTTTCTTTAATTGCATTACCATGCAACTGCAGCACGTCCAAAGCACCAGGAATCTTATTTCATTCAATACTCACTGATGAGATTTATTACTCCTTATAATGGCACCCTGCCCTCATCAGCATATGCATGTTATCTGATGCAGTGAGTCAATAAATTAGATCTAACATATTTCTGTCTCGAGTACGGTGAACACAGAACGCAGAACCTACCCTGCTAAAAATTTTTTGTTCTAGGAACGTTTACTGAAGGATAGGATTAAGGTTTGGCAGCATTCAAAGTGTCTAGTTTTCCTGATGTTCCCAGAACCTTATCCCATTACTACAACTACTAATACATTGAATAAAAAACCAAGCAAAGGGCTTAGGGCAGCAGATATCAATGTGGTTTTATACCTCTAAGGGCATGGGATCAAGGTTCAGTAGCAGTATAAACTTAAAGTACTTTAATACCTTACTATAAAACAATATTTTCAAGTGTTTTTGTGCTGACATTGACCTAGCCTTTGTTAAAATGTAAAACGTGGAAGTAACATTTCATTAAAGTTACAATAAGAACGTTCTCTGCTAACTTTGAGTAGACCTTCAAGTAACGTTGGTGACAGTTCTGGGAACTTTCCCTGTTAACCGGGCACATCTGCATGGCTGTGTTGAGTGATTGTAGATAAAAAGGGTAATATAGGTGAAAAACAGCCATTTGTAGTAAACAAAAAAGCAATAAAGACCCTGATTGTAACATAGAAGCATGGATTCTCCAAAATGCTGCATAGGTGACTGGGAAGAGAGTTCCCTCTATATTGTACATCTGACCCACCCATCTCATCGACTTTTAATGGCAAGGTCGCCACAGGGTACATAGGGTGGAGAATCTATGTTTTATTAAGGGAGCTTAGAGTGCATGATTTCACAGCTTTAGGGTGTTTTTATTTGGAGAGGGGGGGGGCAGATTTAGTAGCTTTACACCGAGAACAGTTATTGCTGTTATGCCCATAGGGACGAGTGAAATAAATGAACCCCCAGATTGCTTTAGCTATTTAGAATAAACACATTGAGAAAGTACATGTTAGGTGAAACAAAGAGATTTGCATAACCTGTTAGAAATATATCTCCTGCTATCATTTCTTCACAGATTCCTTCCCTTTCAGTCCCAGGTATGTATCCACAGGAACGATTCTGGGCCGTGCGTCAGTTCTGCCTGTAATTTCCTTCTATCTGATTTCTAGATTTAAACTGAAAGGTGAATAATAACATCTCTAATTTTGTTTATAGTAGCAATGGTGCGGCTGTGGACAGTAACACTTACGAATGATAGGATTGTGATGGGAATTTATAAGCGACTGTGTATGTGTCTATGGATGTGTTTTGGTGTTCGTTTTAGCACATCACAAGCACATTTGTGTTTAAGATCAGCAAAATCTACGAATAGATTGATGCTACAAAACTTCTGATTATTCGTATGAGTATTAATATTTGTGTTTGTATTCTTGAGATATATTTTAAATAATATCAGCGAAATAAAAAAATAACTGTATAAGGGACTGGGGGGGGGGGGTGAAAGGGTCCTGACAGCTAGTTTCTGAAAGAGTGCAAACAAATAAACTAAACACATTACAGCATCACCTCAAGATTAATATTTATTTTTTTCTTTCTGTGATGAAAATTCCTAGGTGAGACAGGTGGATAGATGTTGGTGCTTGGATTAGGAAAGAGACTCCTTAAGGAAAATCTCAGTAAAACATCAATGAGAGTCGAGGAAAGAACCAAAGAAGACTGAGCATGTCAGATGTGTGAGGTGAAAGTTTTTGTGTGTTTAGATGGATGGTGTGTCCTAGTCAGATAGCATTCAACTCTGCCAGAGAGCCCATCCATGCAAGTTAACAGAGCCCATAATTCTTCCCGCAAGCCTCACAAATTCAGACGGCTCACACTGGAAGATTAATACTCCTTGCATGGTGGATTATTACCGAGACTCTTGGACGAATCCTGGGAGGAATCACAGTTTACACCAATTTCCTGGGCAAACAGAACTGTGGCAACACCTGATTCTAGATGGAGCCAGTTCTAATGAGTCAATTAACTTATAAATTACTTTGATTAATTACCATAGTGAAAATCTAGCTGGCAAATAAGCATCTCTGCCACAGACCAAATTAAGCATCCCACAAAAAATAACTTAGCTCAATTTGATTTCCCCCATTTGCAGTAAACCAATATATACTAAATATTGTTTGAATAAACTTGAAACGGTCACTGTTTTGGAAGCGTTAAAAATTCAGTTTTTCTTTTAATGTTGAAGTATTTGGTAAAGAAGAACTCTTTTGCTTGTTTAGCATTTGGGTACTGGCCCACAGAACAGAACAGTGATTCTGTCCACTGGAACCTGCCACTGGGATCTGCACTTCCTCAAATGGAAAATTCACTCTCCCATCTTTTGTTACACTTTGGTAAAGTGGCAGGATAACGGCTACCCTAAGTGGTTTGCAATGAATGGCGATATGGAGCTTAGATTTACAAGGAATACCAGTGCAACAACAATGAAATAATAACAATTGGTACAGCAAGGAAGAGTTC
Organism: Hippopotamyrus pictus; assembly: GCA_026781145.1. NCBI lineage: Eukaryota > Metazoa > Chordata > Actinopteri > Osteoglossiformes > Mormyridae > Hippopotamyrus > Hippopotamyrus pictus. Next base: position 9,516,423 of record JAODLC010000065.1, on the reverse strand, counting down.
ACTTATTCTATCAAAGGGTGACTCTGACCTGCACTTTGGCCATTCTGGCACATTAGAAGAACAAATGTAAACACCATGGCTGAACAGACACATCGTTCTGTTGATGCTTAGAAAAATCAATGGCACTAACTAAACACAAACAATTCTGCAAGGCGGGAAACTAAAGCCAATAAGAAAGAAGGTAACTGGCATGACATCGCCATGTGATTTGATTGACAGCCTCCGATTATGTCATGGGTATCTGAAGAGAGGGAGTGAAAGGTTTCATGAAACCGCTGCTGAATAAAAGCAGGCGGAAAACGGTATTTAGACGCCCTTCTTGCGTGCAGTATTCCAGATCACAAAGGTAGTACTGGGAAAAATGACCAGTTCTTCAAACACTAAGAAAGAATTCTGCAATGATTTGTACCAGATTATAGCACTTGTGGACATGTTACAGAGATTCCTAGTGCTTTGTAACTTAATCTGAGTCTCGCTAATCATTCAGTTGACAGCTCAAACAAGCAAAAAATGGAAATAGCAATTCTTCACACATTGGTCCACTGGATGAAAGACAAGAAAGTCCTATACTTTTTGTGCTTATAATCTCCAGCAATGCCCACTAATTGGGAAACACACCCTTGGGTGGGCTGGATGATTATCAAATGAGTATAATGGCACAATCTGTCCTCCTTAACTGAGCTTAATGCGTTTTAGATTCTTAATCTCAGAAGTAGGTGTGGGGTAAGCTGTAGAGATCTCACCAAGCTGTGTGGTCTGTCACAAGTGTGGGCAAAATTAGGTGAATTAGGGTGTGTTAAGCAATGTGTACAAAATATAGACACCTGAATTGTAAAATAGAAAGTCAGTGTTATAGAAATTTTACAATATTAAAAAGCAAAGTGAGTGCAGAAATTTTTCTCGCATCTAAGATTCCACAATGCGTTTTTCTTTTTTCTTTAAGTCCATCGAGGGTGCACAGTGCCATCCAGTGGCCAGTTAATAGTTAATAATTTAAATGTGTTGTTTATGGATTGCAGTGCATAACATGGTCCACTTTGGAGCCAAACTCAACAGAGGGTCAAAATGCCTTGCAGTCATACAGGGCATTGAGGTTAGGTAACCAGAAAGATGAAGATGGTCTTTAACACATCTCTCTCCATTAGTATTGTACGACTGATAAAACATGAATAGAAATCCCAGAACCCCTTTTCTTTCCATTATCTGCTCAGAGAGGAAAAAAAGAATGCCTTACTCATCATCTGATTTAGAATATTATTTTAACACTATAAAAGATCTGACATAGACCTTCTGGCAAAATACTTGGTATTCCCGTTTGTTTATGAATTATATTTCAGTTACTAAAGCTCAGAATCGGGAATTCTATATTTTAAAATAACTTGTTACGGTGAAAGGATATAAAAAAATATTGATTGTTGATAACTTTTTGTTAGTCCTACACTGCACTTGCAAGAAAATTCATTTTCCGCTTCGAAGAGATTATTAATTAAATCCAACAGGTCTGATAAATTCTCGTTAACTTCGCTACAGAGCTGACTTAATAATTAAAACTAAGCTGCTAAAGGCAATTATAATTATGTAAGTGATGAAATGGTTCGCGGGCAAATTACGCAACTGAACAATGCATAAAAAAATCCCCCGACTTACCAGGTATTAAGTTATAGAGTATAGAATACTAACATTAAAAAAAAAAAACTTGAACCCAGAGCATTCAAAATATACTGCATATGGATGTAGGGTTACTTTAACATGAAAGCAATTCTAATATTTTATCTGTGTTTGTTTTATGGTCACGTGTTTTTGTTTATCACTGAAATTTATTTTGTTCTTAACTGTGGTTAGTTACATGTTGTAAGACCGTCTCTAACCAGTTTCTAGAAGCCTGACCTTAACAATACAGCACATGTCATGTCACATTTTATCAGAAGGATTTTGACTCACCCGCTAAATTTGTTTGTAGTTTCTTAGTATCTTATTTTTGACACTGATAATAGACAACACTGAAGTGATATATCTGATGGGAACATGGCACAAGGTCACAAGGCTGTCAGTTCCTTATCTCACCCATAATTGTCAAGAACCTTTAAAAATATTTAAATGAAACAAGAAATGGAACATAAAACTTTCCAAATGAAATTTACAAACGCGCCACATCTGTCCCTGAACATGAGGCAGCAAACATGAAGCGTACTCCGTAAAGCAATCTTCAAGAAACAGCCACACGGTGAAAAAAGCCTGATTGTTCCCCCAGCAAGGCCTATCTATTGACTCCAGGCACAGAAGCAAAACAGAACATTGTGCCGGAGGGAAGGATTAATATTAATTCCTACTGCATTTTCCAGAGATTCAATTATGCAGGATAATGCAAATAAAGGTCTTTAAGGTCTGCTTCCTTCTTTTCAGAAATCTTTTTTATATGAGAACAGCATGCCGTGTCTCATACATATGCAACTTTACTGTCTTTGCTATTTTCCTATTTTACTTAATGGGCAGCACTGATGTAAATGGTTGGAAATGGAAAAAAAAAAGTTTGCTTCCTATTAGTTGTTATATTGACGCAGCTTGAGATGAAATAATGAAACAATGCCATGAAGACTCATAGACATTTGAATTAGATGGGCTCAGCGCAAGGGAATTTTGTCACTGACAAGGCTTGAATGTGTCAAGTCAGGGTCTGTAAAATGACTTTATTTCAGGTTCGAAGAATGCTTTGTTACACTCTGTTATATTACAATCCACAGTAATCATGGGAAGTCACATCTGTGAGGAACTAGGGGGTTATTTAAGAGCCACAGACTGTTCCCTGCTATACTACAGGCTCCTGAACTGTCATGAACACTCCCCCCCTACTTACTCCCACCTAATAGTGATTCATCACCAGGGTAACGAAAAGCAGTCAGTAACTAAACAGCATTTAGTATAGACCCTGGTTACATATCCTTCTCTACTTATGATGGAGTCACATTCCGATTAACTCATCGTAAGTTGAATACAACTATGATATGGCACACTTTGACATAATGGACTTGGGAAAATGTCATTAAACACCATGCGATACATCGGTAAACACTGTACAAGATCTTTAAGCTCGCAATCGCTACCGAGACTGGAAGTGTGGCTGTCTGGACGCTGCCATCGCTCAGCATCACTAGAAAATATCGTACGGCATTTCGCCAAACCAAGAACAAATTAAAATTCAAAGTTGGATAACTACTGAATGTGCATGACTGTCACACCATTGAAAAGTCGAAATATCGTAAGTTGAGCCATCGTAAAGTGAGGAGCATCTGTATGTTATTTTCTTACCATATTTTCTGTCTGACGGAAATGGATGTTTTATTTTCACTGCAGATAGTTTCACAGTAGGTCAGGGGCAACCTTGATCCTGGAGTGCCGGTATTCAGCGTGTCTTCTGTCCTACCTGATGAATTACTATCTGCCTGAGAACAAGTGTGCTTCATCAGAGACCAGGTATGATAGAAAACCTGCTGGATACTAGCACTCCAGAATCAGGGTTGCCTACGCCTGCAATAGATGGTTTTAATACCATTATGAAGTGGAAAGAAAAGAATATATAAGGTGAATTATCCCGGGTATGACCAAACCCCTTTCTTTCTGTCGCTTTTCTTTCCTTTTTCTCCTGCGTACAGTAATACTTACTCCTCAGATTTCTGGTTCAACTTATCTATCACCTCTTTTTAATATGTGTTTGCATTCATTTTTAATTTTTAATTATTCCAGTAAAATATGGGGTGAAATACTAATTCACTTCAACTGCAAAAAACTGCTCACGCTTTTGTAAAGTCGGAACGGTCCCTTTACCTCAAATAACTGACATTAGTCTGCTTCTGTACGGGATTGCAAATGGGTTAAAGGCCATAAAAAATGAAGCTGCGTTATGGACAGAGTGATTACGTTCATCCGTGTTTTATTAGTCCCAAAGAGGCATGGTGAGTCTTTTAATTTACCAAAAGTGTGCAATTTATAAATCCTGCAGGGTGACCAGGGAATCTGCTGTATTTCTAACATTTACGTTGTACTACTTGCATCTAGACATACTTCTTTGCTAACCTTCAGTGTCAGGCACATTAAGTTCCTTCCAAATAACTGATAAATCTGTTTCAACAAACTTGTAATTCCCCGTCTTCTGCCTACACATAAGTCATACACGAATACATATTGAAACAGAGGATCAAGGCAGGTTAGCTTGATTGCCGTATCCAACAGATGTCACCTATTTAGCACAATATCTCTTTTTCCCTAATTGCTTTACAATATGTACATTTTCATTGGCATTGCCTTTTTAATGTTAGCAGTCATGCAATAAGTGAAGACAGTTTTCAGTAAAGACTAATACATGTAAGCATGCTCAGAATAAGACCATTACCTGATGGTGTTATTGACTTTTTACAAGATGTCAATAAAAAGTGAGTCACACAGGCTGGGATACAGGCCAAGCTGAGCAGTTCTCCCCACAAGCCTCCACTTCCTAGCATTTTGTCGATAATGAGGGGTCGCTGACTAACAAAATGGATGATTTAAGGCTGCGAATCTCCACGCAGGGGTCTATTCAGCACTGCTGTGTCGTGATTTTTAAACAGACTTGGCTACACTCTGCAGTCCCTGATGTGACTATCTGCATTGACACGGCAGAGGTGGAGGTCTCGTAAATTTCTGGATGAGGTTGCAAACTACTTTAGTTACAAAGGGTTTCAAGAAACACTCATTAATCAATGAATGGTCTTAAGTAAGAGGTAACGGGGAACTTAGCGTCACGAAGCTTTTAGAAGACGCATTTGGAAGATGTATTCCTGAAAATTGACCTAAATTTAATGAAAATTTACATTAAAAAATAATTATATAATGTATAGTGTTAGTACATAATCTATTGTTACATGGTGTGTGACAACACATTTTGTACTGACATTGCATTGTGTGATGAGAAGTTGTTACGTTTTGTCAAGTTATTACATAATGCTGTGTTATTACATATTGCATTTTTACAATCCACAGTATTGTTTCACATAAGCTATGTTGATAATGTTAGCGTCAAAAAAGATTTGAGTGTTTCCCTAACAGAATCCCTGGATGACTAATGAGGTCCGGAATCTTCTAAGAGCTCACAAGGTAGTGTACAGGGCTGGAGACACTGAAGCGTACAGTGCTCCCAGGTTTAGCATGAAAAAGAGATATCAAAGGCATCACGGTTACCCACAAGCAATGGGTTGAGTGCCATTTCAGTATGGATGACATCCAACCTATAAGTGCATTTGTAAGCACCCAGTCCTTCACCAAGTTTAAAAGCAGAAATGCTCAACACCTCCTCTTCCCCCAAGAAAATATGCCTCTTTAGCACAGGAGTTAAACAGCTGTTTTACTGCCTTTGACAAAGGCAACAGAGACAATGTAATGAAAGCCCTGCCAATGGCAAACAATGGAGCACATTATACAGACACATGGTAACACCCATTATTCACGGTGTGAATGCATGGAAAGCAGCAGGCCCAGACAGAATACCTCGATGGGTTATCCGAAACTGCACTGACCAGCTGGCAAAGGTGTTACCTCATATCTTCAATCTGTCTCTACCTCGTGCCACTCTCCCTACAGTCAGCCATCATCATACCAATGTCAAAACAACTGCCAGTAACCTGAATAATTTTCACCCACTTGCCCTCATCCTCATCATCATGAAAGGCTTCGAGAGCCTGGACCTAATACATATAAAAGTTATCATCCCAGCAACTCTGGACTAACACCAATATGGCTACCAGGCAAATAGATCCCCAGAGCAAACCATCTCCATTGGCCTTGAAGACCATAAACACCAGGGGGATGCATTAGAATGTTATTCATTGGCTATAGCTCTGCTTTCAACATGGTCATACCAAAAAGCATGGTCTCAAAGTGACTTGACCCAAGCTACAGGCAGCCCATTTGCAGCTGGATACTTGACTTTCTTGCTAATCACCTTCACACTTAGGCTAGCATCCCATCTATTCTGAAACGCTTCCACTTTGCAATATTACCACTAACAGTTGATCGTGGAATATCTAGCAGGGAAGACATTTCATGAATTGACTTATTGCAAAATACTTTTGTCTGTATAGTGTATTTAAAGGATTCTCATGAAACAATAGGCACTCCACAGCACTGAGATTAAGGAGCTCATCATCAGCTTCAGAAAAATTATCGATGAGCTTGCTCCAGGGACAGAGTAGTGGCTCTGAGGCTGGGGATCTGTGCAAGCAACTGTGATTCTACTCCGTTGGGCCTTTGAGCAAGGCCCTTAACCTGCAACTGCTTTGTCCTGGGTGTGATGTTAATCTACATCCAGCCTTATAAGGAGGTCCTCCAACTTACAGGGAATAAGTTGGGGGTTGGTGGCAGGATTGGCTCTCCAGCCACCAGAAAAAAAAAAACCTCACACTGGTCCATTCAGACTAGTGTGGTGCTGAGGATTCACCTGCCACATAGCTGCACTCAGGTTCTCATCCCTGAGGTGGTTTGTCATGTAGTGGGTGCAGCATCGCGCTGTAATCAGTGTATGCTCCTTACCTCCTACCTTTCTCCAGTCAATGACTTGATTGAGAAGGTTCACGTTTTCAAATTTTTATGCAGTCATTTCTCAGCGGACAGCTCACTGTACCATCCAGCTGAGGATACTTCTCAAAGTCAATGAGCTCCAAAAGCTTCTGCTGACCTTCTCCTCTGCAGACTGTCCTGATGTACTGCATCTCGGTGTAGAACTCCGGCTGCTCCTCTCCCGACACAAATAACACCTGTAGAAAGTAACCCTCAGTAACCCTCAGAAAATCATACAAAACCATCTACCTCCCCTGGAAGACATTTATCACATTCCCTGCCTACGGTGGGCCACATCACACCCCTGCCGCCGTCTCTTTGCACTACTGCCACCAGGAAAGTACTACAAGACTATTAATGCTAACACATGTAGACTGAGGAACCGCTTCTTTATTAAGGTCATATATGTACGCTATATGGCTAAAAGTATATGGTGCCCAGTTGAAAGGCACTAGCCTAGCTCTTTTGTACAACCACCCATTCTGCTGCCAGTGACTGGCACTGGAAACCGCATGGCTATGTGCTTAATTACACACCACACCTGTGTCAGTAGTGGGTGTGGCTTAATTATGTATGTGGCTCAGGCTGCGTTACATTTACCTCAGAGGTCGAAAGTCGGGGCTCGGAATCATGTCACAGCCAAGTTAATCGCGTTCTACCTTAAATATAAAAAGTCAGTTAAGCAAGAAATCCTGCTTTCTGAAGCAGGCCCCAGTTCTAGCCCATTTAATTGCTACCCATTGTTGGAAATATCAGTCGATAACAAATTAATCAGTATTTTACACATGAAAACACCGTAGCAACACGTCCACAGATAGTGGTTGGACAGTATTGTGTGTACGAGCAATTTAATGAGCCACAAATAAAACACAAGTGCTAATAAACAGTATTAAACAACAGTTTTGACTTCTGAGGATAAAAGACGCAGCCATCTTTAATTCTGGGGTCTGGGTTTGTGAATTCCTCCGACTTTTGAGTAGGAATTCTGACTTGAGGGGGGGATTCCAGTTGAAACTTTCGACTAGGAACTCGTAATTTCCGAGTTGCGAGTTGAAATGGAATGCAGCTTTCAGTCTATTCCTTTATACTTATGCTCCATTTCTGTCTGCTCTTTTTTTGGAAGTATCACTCAGGGAGTTGCATAATGAATTCCTTTGTTCTTGTTATGTACAATGACAATAAAGGTGTTCTGTTCTAAAATTATAGTTTTTTTTTAGCACTGCTTGATGCCTGGCATGGTGGTTTAGTGGTCAGCACTGTCTCACACCTCTGGGTTTGGGGATTACAATGCTGCATCTATGGTGTTTGCATGTTCTTCTGCAGGCATTTCCCCAATACTTCTACAGATTTCTTAGCTAACTGGTATCTCTAAACTGCCTGTTGTGAATTATTGCATATGTGCCCTGTGATGGACTGTCATCCCATACAGGGTGTGTCCTGGCCTGCAATTCTGACCAGTATAAGTGTTAAAAAAGATGGATGGCTGTCATTAGATTCATTCTACTGATTTGGAATGTGGGTAATTTCCCCTCTATTGGTCATTGAATCACAGCAAATTGACATAAGAATGGATGTTTTTCAGAGTGGGAGTCCATCCATCCATTTTCTGACCATTTATCCTAGTCAGGGTCACAGATTTGAGTGGGAGAATCATCTTAAATGAGCCTTGTTCTTCTTCTCTTGAGCTTTTTATCATGCTGTACAATCTGGGGACCTCACTACAAAGATGACAAAGCCAATGGTTCTTCATTAGCAAAGCAGCACAGCTGATTAACCTTCCCTGAGATCTCACAGTCGGGTGGCTGCGTCAATAGCTTTTCATTTGTCTTGCAGGGGGCCAAGACTATAACTAATGATGTGGGGGCCAGAGGGACTCTGACATAAACAGCCGTTATTGTAATACATGTTTAAAGCTGTTTTATTTTCTCACTTATTTTTAAATAATTTTCAAATTAGTATTCTTCGTTGAGGAATGCATTGTCAGGCCTGTGTGAGGTGAAACAAATTCCTTCTGTGTATATATGCAACAGCCTGTCCTTTTAGAGAAACGTGTTCATGGGAGAGAATGAATAACAGAGCAGGAAAATGGGTTTCGTGGGAAATACAGACAGGCGCTTGTTCTGACTTTCATTTAAGTTTGCCTCGCTGTCTGTGCTGTTACAGGAAATTCATAAAAATCAGTAACATTAAAATAAAGCATTATCTAATGTAGGAAATAGCTCTGATAAAATTTGCAAAAAATATTAACAAAAAAAAAAACCAGACAAATACAAATGAGCATGCCATCTTGGCTAGCGTCCAATACAATTACTTTGGCTACAAAAACAATATCTATAGCTAGTACTATAAATCTACACAACAACTTTAGGCTAATGTGAGTGTCTGTAGCATGCAGATCAGATAAAGGACTTATGCCTGATAGTATTTTTGCAAACTGTATGCAGGCATTCATTGACACCCGGTCCTCCTACGGGTAATCAGACCAGCAAGTGTTATTTTCAACACCAATACAAACATACAGTTAGATTGCTCAAACCAGGCCTTACTGAGCAATCATGCGGGAGGTAACTGACTCCATGCCAACCCCCTTTCTAGCTGCTCGGGGCCTTTATTTGCACAGCTGTTTAAGCACACTTTAGCAGGCCTCTCCACTGCTGTACACCAACACAGCTGATATCCTTAACTAAGTGCATGACAGGCTTTATGCTAACACCACCTGGCCAGTATAAGCTATTATAAGGCATTATGATGGCATTTATAGTGCATTATAAATGAGAACTTCATAGAACATTCATAATGCATAATAAACATTGCTATAAAGTGTTATGCCTTTTTAAGAATATTTATCACTGTGTCTAATACATTTGTGTATTGAATGATACGTGTATAGAAAGAATATATATTCACAGTCTGGGGCTAGGTAATACATTTCACTGCACATTGTACTAAATAGGATTATGTGTATGTGATAAATAAAACTTTACATACTTTACATTTGGCAGGGTGGTACAGTGGTTAGCAAGTGCCTCCCACCTCTGGGATCAGGGTTTGAGTCTCTACCATGGCTTCACTTGTGTGGAGTTTTCTCTGGGAAACTCTGGGTTCCCCCCCCCCCAGTCCAAAACCATGTTGAGGTTCATTGGAGTTAGCAGACTGCCTGTTGGTGTGGGTACGGTCTGCTGTGCCCAAAGACCCGCTGTGACACTGAAGAGGATAATGGATGGATGGACTTTCTATGTATTTACTGCACTAGTATGCGGACCCTAAGTTAATTTATATAAAGGATCATGTTAATAGTTCTGTTTTTACATACTGTTGTTTTTATTTTATGTATTTAGCAGTAAATTTTCCTCTCTGATGTTCGTGAAAAAACAGCTTTTTAAAACATCTTAATGATAAATTGCCTTGATTATTTTCTGAATAATGAATGCTGGTAAATTGTGTTCAGAGCTTTGCCATTAAAACCTCTGATACATTCTTGTACATTTTTTAAACTCAATCCTGGGACCAGGATTGGATTATGATTTAACAGTGGCAATTAGGGAAAAGAAATCCACGTAATGGGAATGATGTTATTCCTGTCTTCTACTCCGTCAACCCCCTTTTTAATCATCTTTATAATTTTCCAGAACCTTTTTTCTTTCGCCGTGGTGCAGTCTAGTGTTGTCGAATTCATCATCATCTGTTAGAATGTATTGTTCTTCTTTTACAAAGTTACATTCCCAGTCTTTATCCCACTTCTTTAAATTGTTTCTAATTATAGCCATTATTCTAGTTTTAAATTTAGCTGGCAGAAATGACCCTGTCATCTAATGACTGTTAATGCAAATATTCACCGGCTAATTTTTTAAGTGCCACCGCTACACTCCAACACATTTTTGTATATTCATGAAAATTTATTCCACATTCATGCATCTTTCAAAACTATCTGGATATATTTGGACAAGGAAAGTTTTTTTTACCAGTAATAATACTTAAATAATTAACATAATATCTAAAATGCATATAATAGTATTCATTAGACTATTCAAGTAATACAGTGCTCATTATTATTGCAAGGAAATGTGTTTGGGAACTCTAAGTAAAGTAGAGCACAGCATCTAATACAATTTAATCAGGATTTAATATCTATCACCTGCTGTACATTCCAACTATGTGAATAGTTCTAATAATATTCAACAAAACATGCATTGAATGCCTTTCGCTGTAAAACATTTTTGTACAGCAGTTCATCATTTAAAATGGCACAGAAAATAGAATTTAGGTAACTGGATTAAATGTAGAAGAGTGCCTTTGGCATTACTGATTTTTAAATTGAATTATGTTGCTGGTACAACTTTCTGTGGTTTACAGTGGCATAGAGAATCCACGCATCCATTTTCCAATAGTATCTAGTACTAGGTCATAGTGAGTCTGGAACCGAAGAAGCCTTGAGAACCAGAACGGGGATCGGATATTAGTGCATCATAGACTGAACACTGGCCAATTTAGAGTCACCAGTTCCACTGAGTAGAATATGACTCTAAGCAAGCACCTGCATCTGAATGACAAAACACACAGGTTCTGTATTCTATGGTCAGTATTGGGGGAAACGAAGAAAAAAAAAAAAAAATTTGGACTAGGAGGAAAGAGGCACAAATATGCACAGAGCAAGAGGTGGAATTCAAACCCCATAACCCTAGAGCTGTGAGACCACAGGTAGGACAAAACATTCAAGAACAGATGAGAGAGTAATGGATTGCAATCGGGTTGGGTATTTGGATAACGGGAGATAGATGTTAGCTAGGGAAGTTAATTATGAGACATACAAAGATACTGATTCTTTAACAGGCATAAACAATCCTTTATAAATCACAGACGCATAATTATGAATAATCTCAAAACGAGTAGTATTAGTATGACATAATTCTCATTTCTTACAACTCACCATAGATACTAGTTTTTGTGCAACTGATTATTTTAAAATACATTGTAATGAAAACTATATCTCAGGAGAAACAGGCATTAAAAAAAGACACAAATGAACGTTGCATCTCTATCACCTGTATAACTGTGCTCTGTTTATGATGAGCAAATTTTATAAATGGCACCATGAAAGTTCATCTTCGATAAAATACTCCTTGAGAGTACACACCTGCTTGGAGATGGTTCCAAGTGTGGGAGGACTTCTGAAACTTTCAGGGTTTATTATGTGTTGTCGCACTATAGATGGTCGGCAGAAACAGCGCAAATCAAGACGAGAAGACAACATGCAACATTACGACAGATATTTTTTGGGTCAGTCAATGCGTAACAAACCTACTATTTCCGAACTAGACTATCTAGAGAAATAAGGATCAAGGTACAGGGGTTTTAGGCCACAACTATTAGGATGTTGTAGGGCTTCTTTTTGCGCCCAATACTGCATCAGTTTTTGAGGGATTTTGAGCCATTCTCTTTCAGAACAGCACCCAGATCGCTATGTGACACTGGTGGAGGAAAACGTTTCCTGACACCTCAATGTAGGTCAATAATATTCAGATCTTGTGACTGTGCAGATCAGAGGAGATGTTCAACTTCACGTTCATGTTCATCGAACCACTCTGTCACCAGTGTTGCTGCGCGTATTGGTGCATTATCATCCTGATACGTGGTACAATGTTTGCACCTCTGGGGGTGAACACGGTCCTCCAGAATTATTCATTAGTCCTTGACAGTGACATGCCCATCTAGAAAAACAGTGGACCTAGGAGATGTCAAGATATTACAACCATCAACTGATCTTACCCCATACTGCGCACTGTCAGTATGCAACAGTTCAGGTGGTAAGCCTCTTTGGGGCTTCTCCAAAACATACCCCTCAACATGGGAAAGACAAGGTGGCTTCATCAGAGAACAATACATGTTTCACATTGTCTATAAGCCAAGATTCGCGTTCCTGGCCTCATTGATACTGATGTTTGGCATTGGCAAGAGTGACCAAAGTTTGGCCATAACAGCCCGACCATCAATACTGACTCTGTGCAACTCCCGACTATCAGTTCTGGTGGAAAGAGGAGAGTTGTAGTGCACATTTACTTCTGCAGCGAGTTGGGCACCTGTGGCTTTGTTTTTTTTTTTGATACAATCCAGGTGAGTACCCAGACCTCCCTTTCATACATCTTCCTCTCACATCCAGTTACTCCTGCTGGATGTGGTCCATCCTTTGTGGTGGTATGTCACCATGACCCTGGATACCATGGCTCTCAATACAGCACAAAGACTTTATGTCCTGGTCACAGATGCGCCAGCGAGACACGCACCAATTTGTCCTCTTTTCAACTCTGATATGTCTCCCATAATGTTGTGTGGATTGCGATATTTTATGTACAGCTGTGCTATTGCTCTGCTAATTCAACCTTCATACTCTGCTCTTAATGATGGAATGTGTGGTCAATGAAAATTGTATCCTTATATATGCACGGCCAGGTGGCCAAACTGAAACACTATTGTCCAGTGTTAGTTTCATTGTACAAACGTGTATACAGTGGACATGGAATCTTTGGGTCAAAAACATTTGACACAGAGATCACTGTTCAAAGATGTTATAGTCATAATTGGGCAGTTTCAAAAATGACAACAAAAGACAGAAGAACATACAATGGATGTTTACATCTTTATCATAAGTTTTTTAAAATTTTACAAAAAGGAAAATTGTGCTAGAGCTGTTTCTGGGACAAAAACCAGCCAGATCAAGGAATTAAGGGTTGAGCGCCACTTAAAATAAAAATAAGAAAAATACTTAAGGATGATATTTAAGGACGAGTTAACCAGACTAACGCTGTTTAAAGGTTAGATTCTGAACATTCTCCAGCACATGGGCTTAAGGGAAAAAAACAAATCTAAACATAACAGATGTACTCTACATCAAGGCAAGCAGTAGCACATACCAGTGTGAAAACACCATAGGGATGACTCCCAGTGGGATGACTCCCAGCAGACACCTAAGGGCACAATCGTGCAATTCGACTGAACAGCAGTAATGCAATAATGACTTTTAAAATGCTGACTTGTAATTGCCTGCCAATATCATTCAGAAAATGATCTTTAAAATCACATAGCAGTACATACGTCGTCTCCTTGGCGTGCGGCACACTAATCCCAATAAAGTGAAACGCTCATTCATGCAAGTGAAGAGCACAAGAATCTTTACACACCATAAAGCATTTTAGCATCTATACTACGGATTACAAGATAGAATAACATATCATTTAATCAAAATGACAGGTGAATGGCACAGAAATACCATTAGGAAGCCAAATACTACTGTACAGCTGAATAAAATGCCGACCACAATAGCAGAAATGACACCGCAGCTTTGTCCTTTTCAAATAATTTTATTGTAACTTCTCCACTTTGGCAGCTAGGCAGAAAGACATGCTATCAAAAATACACTCCCATACACGGAAAAAGGGCTACAAAGAGAAAAAAAGTATACCGAAAGTAGCAATTTTTATTGAAGTTAAAATTATTTACACATAACATTCTTGAAACTGGTACAAACTTTGTCCTGCAGTTGACTTTATACTTTGTCAAATAAATGAGAAATACTGTAAAAAAATAAAAATAGGATTGGATTCAGAAAAGTATTCTACAATTCTAATTCCCAATAACCAATATTTACATATATATGTACAACAATTTGCTTTCCATTCATATTGAAATCATACTCTAAGTAAACGGCTTGTACGCTTAGCTTACAGAGGTCAACTTGGGGTGTGAAACAGAGGGAACTTGTGTGTTCCTCTCATTCTGGGTGGCGGTTCTGGCAATATATTAGTAGGTATGTATACTACTGCTAGTATACTGGGGTACGGACAACAATGCCTCTGCACTGCAGAAACATAAGCCTGGAAAGACGCAACATACAAAATAGAAAGAAAAATAAAGAACCCGCCAAAGATTTGAACAGAGTCCGAGTGACCTGCAGACCCTCGCTAACCAACATTTCTGTTTGGTCTTACATTATGAATTAGTGAGATTAAAAACTAATGCTAATGTCATAAAAGACAGTGACTGAGCTGAATTACATTTATAAATATAAAAATTCTTAAATGAATTTAAAATGAAAGAGTTCTTCATATTGAAGGTCATCATAATGATAAAAAGCTCTACAACAGCAGGTTGGGGGTAAAGGAGGGGTGGGATATAGTTTTTCCTTGCACCGATCATTTATTTAATTTTAGAAATGTTTTGATCTTTGACGAGAAATCAGAACAACCTAAAACTGCCTCAACCTCTCATCTTTGACTGATGAGTAACAGTTACTTAACGGATCAGCATTTTTTTCCTGGGGCAGAAAGTGAATGTTCAACTAATCACATGATTCACATCAGTGAATCCCTCTTTGGCCTGAACCAAGAACACTGATTCTGGCAAGCAGCTTTCCATAAATGACTAGCATGTATTCTGCTGCTGACATAACGAGCAACACAGACGATGACGCATCCAGTCTCCCAACTATACGTAACCAGCGTGAGGCAGCTAACAGATGGACTTCAGATCATGCTAGCTAGCGTTAATTTCCAGGTTTGTAAAGACGTTCTCTTCAAACAGTAAAAAATGATAAACATTCTTTTTTTTCCCCAGGCAACCTTGAAACGCTAAAAAGTTGATCCAACTCATTCAACTGTATTGCCAAAACACAAGTCTCAGAAAAGGGACCAATCAGAAATGGGAATTCTTGCATGAATGTTCCACATAGTCTGTTTAAGCTTTTATTACCTCACTGAGATCATCATATGGAAATGTGTCCCTATGAAAATGGTCCATATAAAGGTGACACTGGTTTCATAGGGTTTACTTAATCCTAGCATTACAACTTTACTGGTATTTAAACAACTAATCAGAGAGGGAGAACAAAAAGGCAAAAATAACATTAAAATAGCTTCTGGCGTGTACTGCAACATATCACTAATGACACCTTGAATGCTAGATTTGTTTCCCTGTGCAAATAGATGAAGCTTCAATGGAACAGTTTATTTACCAGCATATGCAGAGTTCACAAAGATCAGCATCAAAAGGAAATATTACTCAACCTTCTCTCAAGATAAAACAAATTAAATATCAAACATTTACCCATTCAGAAATTCCTGATCTACATTTACGCGATGGGGACAAAAGCTTTAACAGTACTGGGGGAAAAAAAAATCCTGCTTGTTTTTAATAGTTTATATATGTATAAGCTTAAAACCTTTCACAACTGAAATTAGCTGATAATTACTGCTTCATAACAAAACAATAAATTATTTCAGGGGATAGTAGGATTTGCACCTAAATTACAGGAGAGCTGAGAAAGATAAAAAAATGTAAACATTTCACTACATACAGATCCCACCCACCCCCCCGCTGAGCCGCGGAATTTTGAAAAACTTTATACACCGAGTTGGTTTCTGAAACTCAGAAAAAATACAGGTAAAATGCTGAAATAAAAATGATCAGTTACAGATTATTTTTAAAGTCCTTGAAATTTCGCCGATGGTAAATGGGTGCTGATCTATCTGGTGGTTCCTCCCTGCTACCACCTACCACAGGCAAGCGATGCTGACACGGGCAAAGGGACCAGGCTGCTAACAGTGTTCAAGATAGTCAATAACCCGGGAGATGGACTTCTGCCCTGTTGTGCCCACAGCACACTGTAGGGGGGGGGCAATAGAGATTGTTAGAGAAACGGCAGAACTGACAAAGACTACACTTGCAAACAATACAAGACGTACTTACTGTAAGATTCATGAAATTCAAGAACTTCTTGAGCATTTCGGTCATTATTGAGAAATCTCCTTTTGGTAAAATGTCCCTCACAGCAGTCACATTCATCTGAAAGACAGAAATCGGGAGGTTCTATATTCTATGTTTAGTGTCTCGGCAATCAATAAATAAATCCGAAATATCGCACACTTCCGCCTAGGTGGTACCTATATGGTAAATTCAAAATGTCCAACAACTCATCAATGCAGCACCATGCGGTTTACATTAGCACTGCGCCGAACACGCCCCGCAACATAAACGAGCGACCTTCACATTCAAACAGAAACCCAGGCATATCTATGGGTCACAATATCAAAGAATCATTATCTTTTCAAACGATGACTTTCGATTTCAAATTTCAAACCAGCATCCAACTGAGCAGCTCATTACTGCTATGAGGCAACACCTCAGGCAGTTTCAATTTTTGTATTTAAAGGGGTGGGAAGTAATTTCGACAAATCACCCACATCATTATGAAGTTGTACTTTCAAGGTCGCATTTTTGAAGACATGCTGTTCTGAAATCACATTTAAAAATTACAAAATGTAACTAAAACTAAAAAGTACTATAATAATATATTGGATCAATAGGTTATAACAGAGAACAAGAATTAAAATGTTGTACTTATACAGTCTGGATTATATGCTTATATATAAAACGTCCAAGTGAATGAATAGGAAAGGCACCAAAACAGACTTTGCCTAACTGTAGCGGTGCTAATCCGTGAGGCTGGGAGCCCTGGTGACTTACAGGACTCTCCTGGCAGAGACAGCCCAGCAGTAGTGCAGTATATGAAGCCACAATACTGTCCTCCATATGCTTCCCAGCATGCTGGAGAGCTGAAATTGCAGAGAGAAAGACGTGAAGGAGCAGATAACGGTAAAAAGGGGGTGATGAGGGAGACACTGACAACACAAATAAGGAAAAGGCCAATGACATGAAAGATAGCCTGGCTGAAAAGTGCTTTGTTTTTCTTTTTTATACACTGAGGAAGGCACAACTAAAACGTTTGTGTGTGGGGCTCCAGTAATACCAGTAACCAACAAAATTCGGATCCAATCCTTATTCAGAGACTTTGAGAAACAACAAAGAACATCACCAGAGAGAAGGAAAAAAGGAGTACTATGTGACAGACAGATGA
This sequence comes from Hippopotamyrus pictus, assembly GCA_026781145.1. Classification (NCBI taxonomy): domain Eukaryota; kingdom Metazoa; phylum Chordata; class Actinopteri; order Osteoglossiformes; family Mormyridae; genus Hippopotamyrus; species Hippopotamyrus pictus. The sequence continues at coordinate 9,498,932 of JAODLC010000065.1, read as the reverse complement.
TCAGATGCTTCACTTGGGCAACTAATAAGGTGCACATGCAGAAAAAAATTTACACAAAAACGAAGTAACAGCTGGCATTCAGATATACGGGGCTTTGATGAAGCTGGCACTCCATTACCTTTGTTCAGGTCCAGCTCCTCTTCTTCCTCCTCTTTCTTTTCCTTGTTATCAGCCTTGTCATTGTTCTCAGAGGCAACCCACTGGATCTCTCCAGAAGTTTCCTGCCATTCGCCGCTTTGATCCAGCTGCGGTTTAGGCGCGTCGCTGATGAAGTCGTCCGTCTCGGTCTCAGCCAGCACCGCTGCCCGCTCTCGCTGGAGGAAAAGCTGCAGGGAGCAACACATAGATAAGCAGACCATCGTGGTACGCTGAACATCTTGTGGATCTCTTTGGTGTCCATGTGGAATGCTGTGCTTACACTCATTTCATGCGAAAGTAAAACCTAGCTAATTTAGCCTATTAATAAGGTAATCGATTTCCGTTAATCTCATGCAATCTCGGACACGCACCTGAACCAAGGCCGAAATGGCACTAAAGGAGCCCTCCGTCTTCAATTCCTCCCCTTCTCCCACGCAGATGGAATCGAAGGGTACGGTGTCCACTTCCATCTCCACCAGGCAGTGCCTGTTTCTGGCACTATACTCCACTAGGTTGATCAGCAGACCCAGGCCCTGCAGAAAGGACCAAAATGTGGTCAAGTGAACCATTAAATTGACGAGCTCATTGTAACAGACACAGGTCAGTAAGAGAGAAGCTCAGGAAGGACGCTTTGCTCACCAGTACTCTGATATCGAATCTCTGCTCCTGAGGTAGATACTGAGGGACCCGCAACACGCAATTCAAGGCTGTTATGATGAGGCCTTCCTGCTCCCCAGTCTTGGTGCTTCCCCATTCTGGAGAGAGAAGAGACCAACTGTAGAAAAGCATTTGCAAAAGAAAACACATTTTCCCAGCTTCTATTAACAAGCTCGAATAAATGCAAAGGCAGAATTTTAAAAAGTTGAAAACTGGAGACTCATTAATGGCCAAGCATACTGCAGGCTTATCCCAAAAAACCCAGGCTATACTTAAGAATTTATGGTCCCAGCACAAGGCTGGCCTTGTAGGATCATAGCGGCTGAAGGAAAAATGGAAAGATTAAGCAGATTTAGGAAAATGAGTAAAAGGCAGATAGCAAGATACTTGGAAATGTATCCAGGCTTTAGAGGTTTACCTTTCAGTGGGTACAATGAACCAAAACATTTGTATTTTTACAAGGCCAAACTAAAGGACCAGAATGTCAAAATCCTAATCTGAATATTAAAGTATATAAGGGATCCACAAGAATATTTTGGAGGAATGAAAAAAAACGACAAGAGTATTCCGAGTTGGTATTCGCCGAAGTTACTTTCTACTCATGACGGAAAAATCCGGCCCGCCCCGGCGGGAAGGGGTCAGTGCGGGTGACGGTACCGTTGTCATGGGTGAGGTTGAGCAAAACCCCGATGATGGCCCTCATGCAGTCCTCCACGGCCTTGCCTACGCTGCTGAAGCGGCAAAGCGCTCGACGCGGCGCAGAGTCCACCTGGCAGCTATAGCGCTGGATCATTGCCTCGCAATGCTGCAGGCCCCTGGGGATGGCGATGGAGGAGCCAGGGAAGAGCACGATTACATAACTGCTTACAGGCCCGCTGACAAACTTAACAGTTGGAGGGGACTTTGCGTCGAGACAGGAAGAGATATATTTAACGCGATTTCGAGAGCTTAGTGTCGCTAGTTTTTTTTTTTTTTTTATAGAGGGAAAATGGCAGAAACTAACATATAAAACTGCAAGGAAATGAAGGGGGAGGGATTACCTGGCGGAAGAGACGATGAGCTGAGATTCCTTGTAAGCTATCAAGTAGTTCTGGTTCTCTGGGTTGTGAACAGTCACCTGTAACAAACAAAGACATATGCTTAAAGAAATCCAACTGCTCAAATCCTGAATACAACCTACACCAGAAATAACCTCATGGAAGTATACAGGATACCACATAACATTTAAAATAAGCATACACTAATAAATTCAGGAACAGGCAGCTCTTTAAGGTATTTTATCTCATAGGATTATGATCAGACCCAAAACAAACATGTATAAATTACAAACCATTGCTGAACAGGCACTTAAGTTGCATTGAAATATTATAAATACTCCTTTGCTTAAGTATTTTGTTCCAAAACTTGCAGAGCTAAGCTTTATTTGCAGAAATTCAAAGAGATCTAAAAACTCAGAGGCACTTATCCTGTCTCTGATTCAATTTTAGCCACTTTAAAAATAAAATAGCATTTACACTTTCAAGCACTCGAAGACACCTCTCAGCTCCCCATAAAGATGCAACCAGGTTCTCCTTGTCATCTTCTTGACTTAGGTTTTCAACACACTCTTTCACTGAAGGAGAGAGAGAGAGACAGATTTACCTCTACTATTAAAGGGCACTTACAGTCATATGGGCCCCCAACAGCATTTTTCAGTCATTACACTTAACCACAGTGCATCACCCAGAGCAGGATTACGAAATCACTCATTTTATGATCCCTGAGGCACTCCTGGCTTCCAGCAGTCCAGTTAATCCCATGACTTTAGACTAAACAAAGCAAAATACTAGTGGTGAGAGTGAAGTTATTAGAAAAAAAAATCACATTTAACCATAGGCAAAAAAAAAAATCACTATTGACTGATCCCCCAAATGTGATGACAGTTGAATTCAGAAGAGTCTTTCCCAACCTAGTTCGCCAGGACTCCCAGCTGATCCGTGTTTTTTTGCTCCCCCCCAGCTTTCGGTAGGAGGGAGCAAAAACCTGGACAGTGCCTGCAGGTCCCTGAGGATCAGGTTTGGAAACACTGATGTAGAAGAAAACCACGACATACTCTACCTTTGTCTACAATATGGTCCAGGCCTCCAAGCAAACGCAGCTCTTCTTTGAACCAATCACCTGCCCTCTTTGAGGTCAGGGACAATAAAGTCTCCATGGCTAAATGTCCCGTCTGTAACAAAAGCACAGCTGCTGACATTTTGACAATGTTTAAGTATCTAAACAAAATTACTGGCATCAAACTATCTAATGCATGATTCAACAAGTGCAGTGGGGACAAAATATTGTATTTTCAGAAAATTATACACAAACATATATAACATGACTCTATACAGATGGTTTAATCATTGAGGAGACGTAAAGCTTAATGTGCATTTTAAAAAGGACTCAAAGATCACCACAAATTTTATTTAAGTCTGAGGAATTTATTTACGCTGAATTATGAAGAAAAGAAATACTACCCCAGTAAATAGGTGAAAAGAATAACTGTTAAGTTAATAAAACATAAGTGTATATTATATATACACACAGAGACATAAACACACATACACATATTTTACACACACACAAAATAAATAAATATATATA
>JAODLC010000065.1:9483894-9495412 GCA_026781145.1 Hippopotamyrus pictus | reverse complement strand
TAACTAACATATAAAAACAAATATACAGATATTTTACACACACACACACACACACACAAAGATGGATACAGGAATGAGGTATAGGGGAGAATCCCATGAGCTGACCGTGATATTCTCAAGATCAAGGTGCTTGTTGTGGACGGTCTCGCAGAGTTTTCGAATCTTCTCCTTCACTTTGCCCATCTCCTTAGCAGTCAGCTGGTTATCAGCTGTGTCGTCTTGCTCAAGCTCCAGAAGGCGGATCATAAGGTCCAGACTGGCCCTGTCCAGGTCCATGTTGAGTCGATCTCGACTGAGGATGTACATTAAAGAAGCTGTACAGAGGGCAAGATTCTGAGGGATAAACAAGGAGAAAGACATTAGAAGCAGAATCACCAAAATCTAAGCAAAATAAACCAAAATGAACATAAACACAGGAGGTTACATAAGTGGAATTAAAAATGTCAGTGCTTATAATGTCAGAGTAGTACATTTCATGGTAACACACTGTGACCTGACAATCAGCAACAGAACGAAGTTTATTTCCGTTTAGTTTCTCCATCCTACCGGGTGCTGTGGAGCGTCATTCAGCGTTTTGAAGACCTGCGCGACCTTCCCTCTTGCCCGCAAGTGCATCCGGAAGCTGGGCATGGCACACCTGGTGGCCAGGCTGATTATACTGGATACCAGCAGACAGAAAAACCGGTCAGAGTGTAAATCTGAGTTTCCGGGGTCCCCCCCACCCCCAGAGCACTGTGGGTAAAAGCCATACCTAAGGCAACGCGTGTTGAGAGGCTGGCTGCTTTTTAGGCCGGTCTCCAAGTACTCAAAGTCATCTGTGAATTCTTGATTCTCCCCAAATTCCACCACGTCGTTGAAGTGCTTAACATGCTGGACAACAGTGTACAGCTGGAAAGAAGATATATACAAAACAAATCTCGATACAGTATTCTACTCAAAGTGCTACCTACAAAGCTAGTTTGATCAGCAAAGTTTCGCACAGGAAACTCTTCCATATTCATACATGACAATTAAAAAAATATATATATTCTATATGAAACACTTCATATCTGACACACACATTTGAGAAAATAAGTTGAGTCAAATTCTCACCTCTTTGTGCTCTTTTCTACATTTCAGTGCAGTGACAATGTCTTGGTACGGCTCAGTGGGGATGGTGACAGACTTGATGACTTTGGGGGGGGGAGCTGGTGCTTTGAAGACACCGTCATCCTTGCGGGTGTTTGATTCTGTGCTTCCTTGTGACAAAATAGCCTGCAAAAACACATTAACTCATTAATTACGCTAAAAAAAAAATACGATAAACAATCAGATCAAAATGTTCCCATAAAGAGTCATTTAAATATTCAAAACATTCTGTATTTATGTAGCATAAACAGAATTACTAGTCTGAACACTTTTGAATTTGATAGATATCAACATCGTGATATCACATTATGACTTGAAATATCTATATCTATATAAAACAAAAAAGATGAAATCACACAAAAATAAACTATAGCCAAACAAAACTAATAATAATGTGTTGTGCTGCCAACAAAGGCGATGTGATTACTGCACATGCAGACATTGCGATAATGATGCTGAAATAATGTATCGTGCAGCCCTGAGATAAACACACAAAACTACTGCGTTAAGTAATGTGTGCATTTTATATATGGCAACTTCAAAAAATCAATTCTAGAACTCTGTGTTTTTATCTAGTGAACATCCAAGCAACTTTGGCAAGCTTCACTGGTGGGGAGGACTGGACCGGGCCGGCTAGGCCATAACAGGGATTCCACGTATGGCTGCGAGAAGGGAAATGCAGCTGGAGAGCACTGCTTACCGGTGCTGTCTGGGATCGGGAGAGAGAAGGTGCAGGCGAGTCTTCAGGCTCAGGCTGGTTCCAGTGTCTGGCATTATAAACAGCTTTTGCAGGTGACTAGGAGAAAAATGCCAGGGGGAAATTACAATTTGCATTACCAATTAAATTCCAACCCATATTAATAATCTGTACATTTAATAAATCAAAAAAATTAACCCATGACAGGTAACCTCTTGGTGCCCATGCCGACTCATGAGCAGTGAACACATCTATGCTATGAGCTACAAGCTGCTTTACAGGTTATCAGGCCGCTCAGATTTCCCAATTTCACCCATAGAACTGCAGGCGTCCAGCAAGTCAAGTCCTATTCTTAGGGCCTGTATAACAGACGGATATAGCAGCACAACAAGAACTGAACTCAAGGCTGATATGAGGACCACCGGAGGCCCCAAGCATACGTCTGGAAACTGTATAAATATCAATTTTAAAGCAAGAATTCTGAGATACTCAGACTGCCAGGCTGACTAAGAGTGTAAATAAATGAAACAATATGCTTGTATTAACTAATATATATCCTAGAACAGGGGTCTCCAACTCCGGTCCTGGAGAGCTACCACCCAGTAAGTTTTCTATCCTACCTGGCTTCTGATGAGTCACACCTGTTCTCAGGTAAATACCAGGAACAGGTGTGGCTCATCAGAAACCAAGTGGAACAGAAAACTTACTGGATAGTAGATCTCCAGCACCGGAGTTGAAGACCCCTGTCCTAGAACAAAAGAGGCGACATGAAGGTCCAACAACATACATAATACCCTCATAATATAAGGACACAATAAAGTATTAGACAGAAGGGAGCACCCAAAAAGCTTATTCAATGATAAGCAATGACTAAAGTTAACAGCCTAATTGCTTTAGTAGAAAAAGTAACTATTACATCTCCTTTCAAAACTATTAATCTCCTCTAATGCGAAGGTCATCCTGACTACAAAAATCTGAACCAACAACTTGTTAAAAAAGTTTGACAAATCCAGCTAAGCAAGCATCATTTCACAGGGATGCTCTTTGGCAATTATAGCTGCTCTTCATATACAAATTTCTAGTATGTAAATTTTCAACAGTTCATTACATTACCAAGGTAAACTACATTCCCCAAGAGATGATTTACCTGAAAGTTATAGTCAAATTTTAATTAAAACGATAAGACTAAGACTGAAAACAGCAAAAACGAATTCACCATCTTTCATTGTTAATATTAACTACATAAGTACTTATCTAGTACAGAGTAACGGTAAGCCTGAAGCCTAATGCACAAGGCATGATGTGGGGGGCAGTCCATATGGGGTACTGGTCTATCACAGGGCACTCAGCCATACACACAACACACAGTGGAAATATAGACAGGTCAGTTAAGCTAACGTTGTTTTTGAACTGTCAGGGGAAATCTGAGTAATCGCAGTAAACTCACAGAAACAGTGAGAATTCCCTGCACGGAGTGCCAAAAATGGGAATTGAATGCATAACCCCCGAGGTGTGAAGATAGTTCTACACGCCAAACCAATATGTCACCCTTGTACAACTAACTAACCAATCAACCAACCATCCAAAAACAACAAAGGACAGGCTCCATCTGACCCTCTGTGGCTTTATTACTGGACAAAATATGGATGGATGGATGGATGGTCAGTTATTCTAAAAAGCAATTACTAAAGGAAGCTAAAACATTCATTACCCAGTAACTCCTTTCAGTCTCTCCACTCTTTCTGCAGGAGACACCAAACATGCTTCTGGAGGAAGGTGGGGGGCACGCCTCACCCAAGCACAAATCAGTAACATCCAGCCATCTGCCAAGTCTGATCAGGGCTCCAGACAAACTTTTCCAGTGGTAGCACTGGTGCTAACAACATACTTGGACGTTGCAGCGTGACTTGGCCGCACCTTCTTTTTGGAGCAGCATGGTATTAATCGATTAATCAATCAGTAACCTTGCATGCTAATGAATAATTTTCCTGATGTAAATTGCATACCCTAGTTTTTGTACTGATGAAAGATTGACAGTGACTCAAGACTCGATACTGAATTTGCAAAATACTTTTTAAAATTATCAGCTACAGACTGCTTTGTTTTTGGAATACGTTAACACAGCTAAAGGGATTGTTTCATCATCATTGCACGTTTACATACATACTCCTCATGCAAATAGGGCGAGACTATTAGGATAACACTGATAAGAACAAGAACAACAATAACAACAACAATCATCAGACAGACTGAGCCAGGGAAGAAAAACAACTTTCAATCACAATTCGTTGAGTAACCGTGCAAGAGCAAAACATCCTAAAGTGACCATTTGAAATTTTATGCCTGTGAAAGACTACTTCACATTTTACATAAACAAACAGAATATTAATTTGGTTTATGTGAAAAAGCACAAAGGAATGGAATGGATACACCATAAACTTTTGAAAAATCATTAAAAGCAGTAAAACAAGGATTCTGAGCTCAGAACAAAGCATGAAGCACAATTTGGGATTTAACTTAATCCCGGAAACAAGTGACAAGACAACTTTGCCAAAGAAAAAGCCCAGGCCACAATGGTATTTGAACAATTAAGAAAATATAAAACAAGTGTTTCAGAAAAAATGAACAATTCAGGAAATTTAAGGAGTGAAAAACTAGTAAGCATACATGACGTGTTCTTTTCATCTTCTGGCAAGATTGTAATTCACATCACGATTCATTTCAGAACATTTGTGATTTTCCACAGAAGATAAACCAGCCAACCAAAATGATCATGAACACAAAAGGTCTAAAAATATAATCAGATGCAAGACTAGCATTAAGCAGTACGGCGAGAGATGGCAATTTACACTCCCCCAGTTCATTCTATATTCCGACGATATTTACTGTAAGTCTGAAATAGCTCTTTAGGGCTGGGAAGCTTTAATATAAATGTCACTACAACGAGGATGAATAGACAAGCCAGTGTTACCTGCACACAAGAACATGAATCACACAGACATGCTTACTGCAATAGAAATTCAGTCTCATCATTTTCAAAGTTAAACCACCATAAAATATAGCATTTATCCATTCTTCTTCCATTAGGATAAATACAAAATATAAATTTATGGAACCTATATTACATGGAGGTTAGCCATTTTAAGCTTTGGGACAGCTGGATTATCCACCCAGAGAAACAACAAATCATAAAAAAGTGATAAGTTGCCGTCGTCCTGTTCATAGCTCAAAGGCTGATAAGGTGTATTAGGAGAACAAAGCAAGACTTTGGCAGTAATGTTTCTTGTTCTTATTCTGCTTAACATATGGGAGAAGCACAATCCGTGACAGATTAGGAGGTGCAAGAGCCAAATCACCCATGGTCCAAGACCACGTTTTAGCAAAGGGCAGCTCTAACACCTGGCTGAAAAAGCTTGGCATACGCAGGGATTAAAAATGCCTTGAAACTGCAATGCTTTAAAAGTTTTTGCTCAGCCCAACGGCAAACAGTGGTATTTTATTTTATTTTTTTTTTATTATTTATTTATTTTAACTTTCCCAAGCGCATTTTATAAATACAAGTGTTATTTGCCAGCTTATTTCATGCATCTGAAATATTTCGTTTACGCACTACAGCTTGCCAAAACACAGGGCCAGCTGAAAACAAGGTAATGCAGCGAAAAGGAACGCAGAAAACATCTCGGGGCGACGTGAACTGTACCTTTTTGGGGCCACTGAAAATCCTCCGGCAGTCTTTAGATTTCTCCAGCTGCTTTCCCTGTGGTTTCTTTGGTGCCTCTAGTACAGCGGGGCAGGAGTCAACTAAGAATTCCACATTATCTGGAAGGTATGACGCAGAATGATTAATCAACGCTGCAATTATGGCCCCAGGTAGCAAAAGTAACCCTTATTAGAGTTTTATTCCCCTTTCCAAAGCACTTGCATGCAACACAGATCTTTTTCCCTCCAGGAGGCATTGCGGCCTGGGGTCAGAAAATGCCCCAAAACAAGAATGATTCAGACCCAGGCAAACACACACAGTAAAAGCTACATAACACAAACAGTGCTGGTGTAGCCAACGCAGCCAAAGCACAGAGCCTGACCTGTGTTTGAACCCGTCCGGTAGGCCTGGGAATCACCAGGCTGTGGACTGTGTACAGCAGCTGACAGGGTCGCGCTTGCAGCTGCGCTTGACACGCCGGCGGCCGCTGCCGCCCTCGCCTTCTTCGCCTTCCTCTTCTCTGCGGCCTCGTCGTCCTCGTCACTGTCGCTCTCGCTCAGGTCGTCAAAACCAAAGTACTTGATCTTGTAGTTGGTGCTCCCAGAGGACATGGGATCTCCTTCCGCCGCCTGGCCCTCATTCTCCTCGAATCCAAAGAACTCCAGCTTGGTCTCTTTTTTGGATTTCGTTTGAGAGGGCCTGAACCTGTAATTAACATGGGACAGACTCGTAAACCGAGAGCAACAGTTACCCCTGGTACATGTCAGTGGTTAAAGATTATAGAATGTTATCAATTCCTTACCAAACAGGAATTATACTGCATTAAAAATAAAAAATAAAAAATCCAACTCAGCAGAAACGTAAAACCTGCTAAAAATCAACTTAAAATCCTATAAAAACATGGATTAACGGACCATGCAACTACTTATTTAAAAAAAAAAAAAAAATGAGTTAAAAACCTGGTTCTTCGGAGAGTTGACAGATGCACATGACACAAGCACTGGGGGGGGGGTGATTTCAATAGGATCCCCAGGATATTTTGGGAAGGTGTACCAAACAAGATACAAAACAATTCTGCTCTCTAATTTTCTAAACCGACAACGGTTTAGATGATCACTGCTCCCCGCCTCCTTCCTCTCTAACAAAGAGCAAATTTGTTGTATCCTTCATACAATTAAATACAGGAGACCACAGAAAAGCCTGTTTACCAAACTTTAACCACCCTCAAAAGCATCCACACCTTCTCCATGTTTCAACAATGTTTTTTTCGGTTGACACCTTCACCAAAGGCAGCTCATGAGTTATAGCAAGATATCTTTAATACTCTTGCCTTACCAAAACGTTTGCTTTGGTAGACAGCACGTTAAGTAGGGTTGTGTCATTGTTGTGGAAAAGGAAAGGAGTGTCACAAGAGATGTGTCATTGTGGCATATGGAAAGGTCACCTGGTAGGTTTAGCCGAGGCCATTTCTGTTTTTTTCCTGAGCCTGCCTGCCTCCCCAAGGTCAGCCGGAGCAGCAGTGAATTCCTCCATGCTCCGGTCCAAAGCGTCCTGGATGGTGACATTGCACACCGACAGGCAGGATGGGTGGAGCACAGTGTAGTCTCTCGTCCGACCCCTGGCACCAGATTTGCCGTCTGCTGTCCCGGTCCCGCAGCCGGCTTTTGGAAGCTCCTGGCCCCCAGTGCCATGAGGTAAGTTACCGCTGCCGTTCCCCGTACCTGCTGCCTGTTGACATTTGTTGGGCCGCCGATATGTTCGGCAGTTGTTGGGCCTGAGAAGAGACTGGGTGAGGTCTTCAGACTCTGAATTTCCTGCAGGTAAGCCAACTTCCTCCTGGCTGGACTCATTGCTATTTGTGTTCCCCTCCACATGAGAAGGTGCTTCTTCCTCAGCGTGCCCTTTGTCATCTTCCTGCCAATAGCTAGTCAACCACATTGAGTCACTGCCTTTAAAAGTCTCAATGCCAGGGAGGGCTGGCCTCAAATCACCTCCTGCAGAGTTCCAGCTCTCCAGAGTGTTCTTGGTGTCCATCTTTAAACTAGGGTTTAAAGACTGCAGCACTGGTTTCTTGTCCTTTTCTGAAGCATTTTTGTACCATGTGTTGGTTTGCTTCTCCATTCCTTCATAGGACCATGTGTGCACTGCCTTGTCTTTAGGGAAGAAAAAGAAGAAATTTAATACTTGAGATGTCTACAAACTATCCAAAAGAAGAAATGTCCTTTATTCATAACAGTGAGCTATATATATTAAATTTTAGTCATCGGTGAAATCTGTCATAATTCAATAAAACCTCAGTACATCTACACCAGGTTAGGGTGAGTTATGGAAGTTGCAATAACAGAGCCGGTCTAGGTTTATATAAACACTTCAGCAGAACAGGCTGCAAAGAACCTGATTCTTTCCAGATACCAAACTGTCAGAAGCAGACAAAGTGTGGTGCATGTTGAGAAGCCTCTCAGCTGCAGGGAATAAAGAGACTTGGGAGAACAAGCGGTATAACCTACTATCAAAATACCTCCGGTGGTCTCCCTTACCCATGATATTGAGAATCGAGATCCAAAAGGTTTGTGCCACAAAGCACCATAAAAACCTGTGGCAACATTTTGCATAGTGTGCAAGTAGGGTTGGACTGCGATTCAAAATCGGACCTGGACTTAGAGGCCTCAAAGTAAATTTTGCCAAGCAGGGGAAACGCCATGATAACCGTTCCTGAGTGATATGTTTCACTGAGCGACATACACATCAGCCCACCGATGGAAATCCCAGCACAGCCCTGTATACGACTATAGTGAGTTCCTGTTCCAAATCGCATTGACACACTGATAATCAAACACCCATCCATTTTCTGAAATCGCTTGTCCCATTCAGGGTTACGGGGGGTCTGGAGCCTATCCCGGAAGCTATTGGCTCATGGCATGGAGTAACCCAGGATGGGGCGCCAACCCATTGCAGGATGCGCGCACGCACACGCACAAAACACAAGTAAAATTGAAATGACCACAGCTAAATTATTTGACTTTGGGAGAAAGAAAATTAAAAACCTGGCTGCAAAAAATGGAGTCTTTGTCTGTAATCTCAAGGTAAGTATTATAAGGTACAGTAAATTAATTCTCAGTCTTTTTAGGTTGCATTACCCCAGGACATCAGATACATTAAATTGCTGTTCTGTAATCAGCAGAAGAGGAGGAAAACGCATAAACCATACAACAATGTTTCTTTATACGTCTAATTACGTTAAAGCCATTAACCAGCCTCATTTCTCGCGCTCTCATTTCCTATTTAATTTTAGAAAGCAGAAAGGTAAGACTGTTGGCATTTAATGATGCATCCACAGTAATACTAGTTTTATAAAATCCAAGCTCATGAACATTACCGACTCGGTGTAGCCACATAGCTTATTACGGAAGAGACTGCACACTTTAAGACCAAGTTCTTAGACTTAAAATGCCACTGCCGCCTACTTCACTTTGTTTGGAAATTTTGGCACGACAGCAATGTTATTTGTGTTTACATTCTTCACATTGTCTTCTTGTCTAAGTAAATAGTGAAGGAGTATACAGATCTGGATACGCTCACTTGAAGAATCTGTTCTTCAAACTTCCAAAAATATTTATATATATCTGTGTGTGTGTGTGTGTGTGTGTGTGTGTGTACACGTTTGTGTGTGTACGTTTGTGTATAATTTACAAATTTACAAAAAGCCAAGATTTATCAAACCAACTACAACATGAGGATTGTTGATCTTAAGTTTTTCTCTGAGAGATGAAGGGCCCTTTATTGTGCCACATGCTCCTCACCTTTAGTTCCCATTTTCTTGAGAAGAGCCATGTCAGAGGACTAGACACCAGGTCATATTGGCAGAGATGAGGCTAAAACCGCATCACTAAGTATAATGAGGGACAGGTTCCAATTGAGATTGAAATACTCCATACAACCATGAGCATGCAGAGAAACTACTAGTCTATCGTTTTCTCATTAACAGATCAATACACAACGTGTATTTTTATAACATAAGCAAATCTATACTGATTGGAACAAAAAGATATTGAAATACCAGAACTTTGGAGGGAAAAAAACTGAATCGTAATTGCATAATAACAAACGTTTCAAACAACAAGTATCATGAGATCACTGATTACATGTTTAAGAAATACTAAAATTACTAAATGCCAATTATTGATCTTTGCAAAGACTTACAGTAAGTTATTAATGATATTCAATAACAACAGCATAAAATATTTTAGAAATTCAAGAAAGGAACAAATTGAAAATCTTAAGAAAATCAGGACCCGCCAAAAGGTTGGTGGATTATTAAAGGTAAGGGGAAACACACTAATATGTAACTTTCCAGATCCTCAGTTTACTTGTCTCCAGTAAGTATGTATATGTTTGATACATATTTTCACTGCTTGAGCAAAGCAAGCTGTTTTAATATAAAAATATAAATACTAAATACTAAAACTTGTCATGCCTTAAAAATGTATTTGGGGTGATTTGAACTTGGTTGAAAATAGTATTAACGATGTGTTTTAGGTTTAGAAATATCCAAAATGCAGTAAATGTTGGACAACTGCTTTGGAAGTACACACACCAGATCCCAACAATAGTAATAGTCTACAGCAGGCAAAAAAATACAATAAACTCAAAGATGCCTTGGGAAATGCCTCCAGACACCTCCACCTTAGCAGTCAAACAAAGGAAGGGAGCTCGATCCATTACTACAAATATTTAGTAATTCTGTACAGCAATATTAGAAGTATTGAACCAAACTAATACAGTAACGAACAGCAGGTACAACTTTAATGCCATCATCACACCTGAAGAGATTAGTAATTCATTAAACAAAATAAATAATAAAATATATGTAAAATTAATTTATTCATTTAACATTGCAAAACCTTGACTGACTTGTCCACCTGTCTAAAGATACCTTGTTACTGTTGGAAGCAATGAACATTTTTTGGTTTTAGGATTTAAAAATTTCTTGTATTTCTTCAAATTTAGCTAGCTACTGTACTCCAGTAGATGTATATGCATGTTACATATTGTATCTATATTAGATATACATTTGCATGTACATCCTGCACTTGGCGAACAGAAACCAGCCAAGAAAATAACACGCTAGAATTGCTCACTGTAATTGATCATTTGGGGAAAAAAAAAAATCATCTAATTATCCAACTGTTAGGAAAGAATAAACAGCTGTTTAACTATGGAACAAAAAGCTGAAACGTATTTGACGGTCAGGAAACCTCTCTACCCGAAACCTATTGTAGAAAGTCCATACCTGTAGGTGCGTTGTTGAAGACCTTGCTGCTGAAGTCCACAGAAACACTGTATGCATTCTTGTTATCATCTTGAGTAGAGGACAGGACACCTGGGTCGAAGGAATCTGATATATTTACATGGCTGTTGTACTCCTGCTGAAGCACTGGCCTTTCTGCTCGAGCTGGTTCAGCTGGTACCAGTTTGCTTTGGGGAGGTTTGGCTGAAGGAAAACTCCGTGAGGTCACTGGTTTGGACTCATCATCGCTGTCAAAACCAAAAGGGTCCTCGGTATCTTCTTCCTCACTGGGCCTGGCTTTCTTGGGGGCATCTGTCACATCGGGCTTGAGATTCGGACGTTTGGAGCCCAGCTGTGCCTTGAAAGTAGTTTCGCCCCATTTGGTGCTGAGGGTGGCCCTTTTGTTGGACAGGACCTCGTCGAATTTCGAATTTCCATCCCCACCCTTTCGACTGTAAGTTTTCCCAAATCTCGATGTCATTGTAATTTCTGTTACATATTCCCTGGACAGAACAGAACAAAATAAATTCATAAACTTAGAAATTCCAGTATTTCAACATCATGCTATAATTACTTTTCACACATAATACATCATAAACCTACAGGTTTATCACTTTGTTGTATACCATGAGAGCTGTATTTAAAAATACAAACATTTGCAAAGCATTAAAGGGATATCACAAGAATGTTATACTTCTTTATACTA
>JAODLC010000065.1:9442759-9464330 GCA_026781145.1 Hippopotamyrus pictus | reverse complement strand
CGATCAGAACTCGAACTTTTTAGGATTCGATCCGGAGTCCGGAACGGATTAAGTTCGAGAACCGAGGTACTACTGTATGTGCTTCTTAAACATTTTAGTTTTTAGTAAGTTCAGCTCTTTCTGCATTGTACAAAGAAAAAAAGGGACTCGATGAAGAAAACAGTTTTCAAATGGAGCAACACTTTTCAGTGTAGCCAATGCCAGTCTTAATAAAATAACCCATTCTTTGTATGCTCTGGGCAAGAAGCAAACACATCTTACAGGTTGATAGAGAAGTTATACTGTCTTTTATGTTTGTTATTTATTCAGAATAGCAAGGTTGAATTATATGGTAACGTAAATTAGCTTTAACTTGTTGATATATTTACTGGAATGATCCGATATGTTGAAATGTCGTTGTGGATGGGGTGTTACAGTAATTTTTTGTAACCACAAAATCCTACAAGGGAGATTGTCAGACCGTGAGATTGTCTTTGCATGAAAACTACTTGGCTTCTGAGGGTTTGGACAGGTTGTCAGCCTAAAACTATTGCTTTTCATTAGCCCTAGCAGGGATGGTATTTTTGGCTAACCAACAATGCTACATCAAAATATGACTTGTCAGACTGTCACATTTATTTCCTGGCTGATGAAATAACACTGAACAAATATATTGTTCTTTTTCTGCTGATGTTGCTGTTACTGCTTTCTTATGATTAACATCATAGATGCTTCTTTTTTTAATTTACGGTCTGATACCATTCTGATGACCTCTGCTGAAAACGTGCTACGTTCTACCACTTATGTATGCCACTCCCCCCTTCCCTTTAAGGGATGTCACTGTTTTGCTCTTAGCTGAGAAACTGGTTTCACATTTTACCCCAGTATATTTTTCATCAGTACATTTTCTACATAAAAATATGATTTTTATACAGTCGTATAATCAGGAAGGCACTTACTGAATGTTGCTTTATCTATAATTAAATAACGACTTAATTTTATACATTATGCGTTTTATGTGTAATACTTGAACCATTAGTTCTGTCGTATAATGCTGATGAACAAAAACAGCAGTGTTTATTTTTTTCTCTCACTTTTCTTTTAAAGGACGCAACTAGTTAAATCTCATTCAATGATACCTAGATAGTTAAGTATTATAGTAGCCAAAAAATTGTTTATGAATTTTTGAAGCAAATCTGAGTTTGTAACTTTTCATAAACTAGTCTACATTACATACACAGTGGTGCACTTCAGAAAATTTAAATTAACTGGAACTGAAAATGGTTCCTTGCCACTTTTGTTGGTTTCCTTTATAAAAAGGAAATAATCTGAAATAACAAGGTACACCTCACTTTGATGAACCAAACTGATTCTCGATTCCTGTTTACATCACCTAAGTTGGCTTAAGCAAGTGACATGATGTTTGTGAAGATGGCTAAGCCAAAAGACAAGTAAAGCTTCAACGATACACATTATTTTCTATAGACCTTGGCAACAGCTAGAAATGTCATCAAGAAATGTGCAGCTCTAGAAATTGTATTGAACTTCTTTGGATGTGGATTTACCAGAAAATTGCACAGGCGATTTTGAGGAGGCTTTGAAAAAGCCCTGCACACCACTTGCAGAGATCTGACCCTGTGAGATCTGGAACAATGGATTCAGCCCACATTGTCTACAGGACTCTAAACAAGTAAGGGTATAAAGGATAACGGCCTTGGAGGACTCCATCACTGAAATGAAAACTCAGAAGGGCCAGGCTGGAGGATATTTTGCTGAATTCACTTAAACAAGGCTTTTTTAGGAAATGTTCTGTAGACTGAGGAAATCAAATCTGAACTGTTCAAAAATGTAAATCAGCCATTTGTTTACAGACAATAAAATGAATCTATTTTAGAAAAGAATAGTATCTACAGTCAGACCACTGTCGAGGTTTTGAAATGCTGTCACTTTGCTGGTTCTACTGGCGGCCTTGAACTTTTGAATTGCTTGAAATCTAAAGATTGTCAAAGCATTCTGAGCTAAATATCCAACCCAATGTCTTGAAACTGGGTCTTCATTAGAGATGATGGGTAAACCGAATTTATACAGATAGCTAACTTTTGGCCATCATAATATGCTTCTTATTAAAATTTTAGGTGTGCTACTAATCTGCTTACCAAATTGTGGGCATAAGTATAGTATAGTACGTCCGTATAGTATCGAAAAGCCGCAGTCCGGACAAATGTTTTACCTGTTACCTAAAGCCCTAGTGATTATTGCGCATGCGCTATATAATCCTGATTAAATCGCAATGGGATATCGTGCCGTCCTACTTTATGCAACCATGCCCCAAGTAATGGATGATGACTCGTAATATGGTCAAAAATAACACATAAAGAGGAAAAGGATCTCAGATGAGGGCAATACATTAGATTAAATGGTGCAGACTCAAAAGCGTAAGCAGAGAGCAGCAGTATCGTATGGCCATGGATGTGGATTACAAATGCAATTTAATGTATTCAGAAAGGAATGCAGTGCCTCACATAAATACAATGAAATGAAGAATGTTTCTGGATAATAGCACTGGATAAATGCAAATTAAGCATTTATGCAAATTAAAATAATTTGTATTTAGTTCTTGGTGTCTTCTTTTCTTTTAAAATGCCTTGCCAAACCTTTGCTGCAGTAACTTTAGTTGTTTCATGCATTTAAGTGTTTCTCATTTGATTGTCCTCCTTGCCAAGTGAAGATATTTAATGTTGAACCTTTATTCTGAATTGTAATCTAATGGACAATATTTCAGCTTTAAATGTGTTGACTAATGGTCACAAGTCAAGTAAGGCGGATAATTTGAGTCACAGTTTGAGATTTTGGTATCTCATGCTTTGACCCTGTTCAGCAGTATGTTAGCCGCCTGATGGACTCTAGCCCGTTATAAACAAAAGGCCGTCCTCCGAAGCAAACTTGAGACAAAGCGGCATTGCTGGGCAAAACAAAGACATCCTTTTCAAAATGTTTTCTGTTGAAACTGAGGGAGGAATAGAAGTTGAATTGGATGAGTCATTAAAATGATTTTTTTCTTTCCTTATTTTATTCGCTTTGCCACTATTTAGTCCAGATGATACAGCAGTGCATTGTTTAAATAGCATGTTCTTCTATTTGCATATGAGCTATAAAGAGATCTGTCTCGAATATCACTGGCAATAATGTGCCATTATTTGGCACTAGCATTGTTCAGGGCAAGCCTTTGGGTTCTTGTTACGCTCCTTTATTCTGTTTTATAGCCTGGTCACTCACTGGAGGACAAAGCTGTCTCACACTGCAATCTTACACAGCTCTCATCAAGAAACTTCGCCTTGTTGCCAGCTGGACTCTAAATCAGCTGCAGGATTGGGCCCATTTGCTGACCTTTGCTGATATCTGACCTTTCTGCCTGACATGCTGGTTAAGAATGATACTGTCCCTCTGTTTGTGCCTCCATCTCACCCATCTGATTATATTTCCTGCTGTACATGGAGAATGCTTTTCCTTGTGCCGATATTTATTTCTTAGTGTGCATATGTCATCTCTTCATCTCTGATCATTTGACTGTTTACTGTTTTTTTTTTTCTTTTTGGAAGCATATACTTATCCATACTGGTGAACCTGCTCTACCTGCAGGGGGCATTTCCCTTACACTGCTCTTACTGGTGGGTGTTGAAGATGTTTTCAGAGTTAGAGATACCTATGTCTTTTGGACAATGGTTGGGAGACTTATTTATTACACATTGAAAGCTGGATAGTCACTGCCTTCTGCCATCATCACCGAGGCTAATTTTTTTTGTGAATATTATGATTTTTTTATAGTGTTCATCAGTTAAAAATATTTGTAATGGAATGAAATCCGGTGTTACCCTGTATTTTGGGAGTTAATTGCTTTGTAGAGTCTGATTTTGGCTCATCTGTTCTATGTTGTCACAGTCTTTTTTTTTAAGTATTGGCATACATTATATGACTTATGGCCTTTGATATGTGTCTCCTGTTATTTTTAAATATTCACATACCTCTGGCACTTTGAACCACAGGCTCTACAGTAATTTATTTACTGGCTTTTCTTCCATGAGTGGTTGGAGTTTGTAAACACTATAGAAATGCTTGCATGTTTTGGGGCTTGCTGGGTGAATGATGTTCATACTTTTTCTTTCCTGCTGTTTGTTCTTTGTTGTTCTGGTTTTAGTGATGCCTACTTCCTTGTTGGAATGGATAGGAAAGGACATAGTGTTGGAAAAGTTGCTCTTCCTGGGTTGAACTGTGACACACCTTATTCAGTCTTCAGTATCAATATCAGTGCAATTCAACATTTTAAAACAACACTACAGGTTTATTCAGGCTTTTCAGCTTTCTACGATAAACCAAAACAAGGCTGAGATCTATAGGTCTGTCACAGCGCTTGGTGCCGGGTCTCCCAAAGATCCACCCACCTTGTTTCATGGTTGCCCATTGATGAGCCCTTGTTTCCTCTCCCCTCCACAGTCAGGGGTTTGAATCACATCCATTTTCAATATGAAGCTTGTATGTTCTTCCTCTGGGTTTCTCCTCCAGTCCAAAAACATGTGATTATGCTAATTGGTGTTTCTGAATTGCTTACTATGTGATTCTATGTGGGAATGTGTTTATCTGTGCATGCATGCCCTGTGGTGGACTAGCATGCTGTTCAGGGTGTTCTCCTGCTTTGTGTGCTATACTGTCTGGCATAGGCTCCAGCTCCTGTGTGACCCTATAGGCCATAAAGTAGTTAAAAGCACCCACAAACCTATACTGGAAAAGTAGAAGATGGATGTTTCATGGTTAGTCATAATCTGGCTGTATAACATGAATCTCAATGAATATTAATTGGTTTCTTTTTGGGTGAAGTATTTTTTTTAAAATATTCTCTTAATTCTCCTAGTAATTGTTCTATTCTGAAGCACAGGCATTCAGAGCAATGATTGTGTTGTCGCTATGCGGCCGACACAAGCCATGTATTGTGTCATGTACTCTGTACTGGGAGACGGGCGCATCTGGTGCCCTGTGTTTGCTCTGTCCTCGACCAGTTAACCGTTGCACAGACTACCAAAGCCTCGCCTCAAATCTCCCACTTCATGCCTCTGCAACTTCTGTCGCATAGGGCTTGTGCAGCCAACCATGAGGTAGCTGTGACATTCCTAAGTGACTTCCTATAGCTTAGGGAAGGTCTGCGTGGGCACAGCTGTCGTTTGATTAGGCCTATGTGAGCAAGGAAGAAGTGGTTTTAAGCCGATGTCAGAATAACTTATTTTGCCCTTCAGTCACAGAACTATGTAAATCTGGTTTTCACTGCTGATAAAATCAAAACATATTGTGGACACCGTTTCATCTTCCCACTTTCAGTTTCTCTGCTGGACATTTGACATTTGAAATGATTTCTGTGTGGATTGTGCTTGCTCCATTCTGCCAAGTCTCTTTACAAATATTTTAACTCTTGTCACTCAGCAAAATTGAATCAGGGCGTGCCCTCTAACTGGTTATTAATTCTTATACTGCAAATCTGACCTTGGCATTGTGTGCCTGTAATGCCTCATTGGCTCTCACATCAAGGGTAAAAAGGACGTGCATTCTGGGTGATTTCTAATAACAGAAAGTGTGGGCTTTGCCAGATGCATGTGGGAAAGGGGGAACATGACAGGGTTAGGCAGTGGAGTCTATACTCCATGAGTCATGGTCAGATGTATAGCACAAGCAAAGCATGGTAACACCTTCATTGTCTTTACATGATTTGCTCTTTTCAGCTACCCCCTATCTCCATCTCTTCTGCTTGGCTGTGGTGGAATGTTCTGGCCCGGAGATGCCTTATGTGGATCGGCAGAACCGCATCTGCGGCTTCCTAGACATTGAGGAGAATGAGAACAGCGGCAAGTTCCTGCGCCGCTACTTCATCCTCGACAGCTGTGAGGGCAGTCTGGTGTGGTACATGGACAACCCACAGGTAGGCCCTGGCAGCGAGCGGTGTTCTATATCATTGGGGGTGGTGTGTGGCTAAGCGACCTAGGCCTCTCTGCCTGTGATTGGAAGGTCACCGGTTTGAGTATTAAAATAGTTTAATCTCCACTGAGTCCTTCAACAAGGCCCCTAAGCCCCGAAATGCTCCAAAGTGCTGGGTAATTGGCCTGACCCTGTGCTTGGGCCTCAGGCTTCACTTTCAACTGTATGCTTGTTTGTATATCTCAAAGAAGAGCAAGATGTTAAAGAAGCATCTAGTGTAGCTGTACTCATACTTGTCAAAATCGCAAATCAAGGATCATTTCATTTTCCTTGATACTAGACAGTTACGGGTAGGGGGTCGGGCTCTGGAAAATGCGCCAACCCAGCGAGGATCTGTACCCCCCCCCACCACCTCCTCTTCTACTGATTTGTGATTTCCTGTGAAGTTACTGTACTTATTAAATCATTACTAATAAGCTGCTTCTTGGCCTAACCAAGCCTCCATAATGTACTTTAGGCTGGACAGTATGAACTTAGTAATGTGATACCTGAAGCTGTTAATTGATTAGAGAATACTTTTTAAAATGGTTTCTGTATAAGGTGTCTGGAGACTGGTAAGCTAGCCGACTTGTTAGAGTGGTTTCCCCACAGTAATCTTGTCATAATGAAAGTTCTAAAGAACCTCTTGCATCTGTGCAGACACTGACCCTGTCACTTTGAAAGACTGACCCTTTTGCAAAATCAGACCGCTTTTGCATGTCACCATTGTGCTCCATTTGGGAGAATCGGGTTTCAGTATTCAGCATATCCCGTCAGTACCCACCCACGCCTGCCCCTAACACTCAAATCTTATGATCTTTTGAAGTAGGGTGTGCTGAACTCACTATGGTTCTGTTCACATGGCAACAAAGTTTCAGTTCTACAGAGCTGCTTTCTGCTGTCTGTGTTTTCGATTTGCCTCATGGCATTTTTTTAACCAGTGTTTGAAAAAAGTTTATTACTCATCGTGGCATCTCCTTTGTCCACTTTGGCTTGCAGATCTCCCCACTGGGAAGGTTGGTGAGTGAATATTTAGAAGAACCTGCATTCCAAGTAGTTTTAAATTTGTAACCGCAAGTTTTCTAGCTTAGAGTGCCAGGAGGTGCCTTTTTGATCTACTCTTGAGCAAAGTCTCAGTGAAATATCCAACTTTATAAATGAATGAAAAAGGATATTAAGCTATATGTATTTCAGAAGTCTACGCTGTGTAATGGTTTCCTCACTGTTATAGGTTTTACGTATTTCCTGCTGATATTTGGTTTACAAAATAGAAAACTACCCTGCATTCATTTTAATATGCAGTAAGTAATATAATTATATATTATTGTTATATCCATCTTTTGATGACTTACAACAGAATGGAAAGGAATAATATGTGTGTAACTTATGAAAAATCAGCATGCATGGATTTAGGCTAGGTTCCCCTTGCTATATTTTGAAAACACTAACTCTACAAAGCTCTCTAATTGGTCACTACTGAACATGTGGCCCTTCCCTGATTTGATCCCGCTACTTACAACCTCTCACTGTCTGATTGATCACATGATCACTCTACATGGACGAAAACAATAAGTGGCAATACCTCTGATTTTCTTTTCAATCTGCACCGATCTGATTGGTTCCCAGTACCAATACTGGGTGCCCGCCTTTACGCTGATGATAAAATTTGCTGATATGGCAGGGGGGTGCCGATGGATGGATCGTTTCATTGTTCTAGTTGCTAGCAGGGGCATCAGAGGGGTATGGATACCCTGACAGTTTCGAGGGTGTCAGCACCTCACAGAGGCTCTTAAATTCTTAAAATTATATAATGTTAGGGGAGCATGAGCGCCCTGTTCTTTTCCACAGTAATACGATTGGTGTATGGAGTTTGGTAGAAGAGAATAGTTACTATGTTAAACTGCTCACTACGAAGTCTGTGGATTATCTTAAGTAAACGGGTCATGATTTATGGTAAGAGACATTGTTGTTGAATTTTTCAAATGAATTTTTGTTGCTTTAAACGCCACAGAAAGAATGCCATTCCCGCCAATTATATTCGAGACCGACATTTCTACCACCGATATCTCCAAAACTAAGCAGCTCCCAGCAGAACAACCTTCATGGATAGATAGGTCTGCAGCCTCTCTAAGCAGTTTTTTTGAGTTTTGGGGTGAACTGCCCTTTCAAGAGCTATAGCCTATTTTTGATAGATAGAAGTCAAATAACTACAGATGCAGTATTTCTTTTTTTTTAGCTGAATGCTTCATGCAGTTCATGGGAGTTAGTGGTATTTTGTTGTGTAATTTTTCATCCTCATAAGTATTTTCTCTTTGTCTCCTAGAATCTGCCCATAGGGACTGACTTCATTGGCTCACTGAAGCTCACCTATATTTCCAAGGTGAGTTGTATATTTTGCTACCTAAAGAGTGTCATTCTTTTACCTTTAAAAAGAAGATTCCTTTGGTTCATGATATTCCATCTCATTTAGGTCAGTGATGCCACTAAGCAAAGACCAAAGGCTGAGTTTTGCTTTGGTAAGATTTCTGTTCATTTCTGTTCAGTTTTGTTTTAGCTGGGCCGAATAAGCATTACTGGGATACCTCAAATTTTAGGAGATGACTCTTCAACAAGTTTTGTGGCAAAGTACTTATGTTTGTGAATTCATGTGATTCTGGGTAGTAGGGCCAATATAAAAAATCCTCCAGAAGGTCAAAATAGTAGGTTTTAGTCATATTGTAGGGACATTTAGTCCCCACAATATAATGTATATATGCCTCCCCCCAACACACACACACCTATACTCATATCTTTATGGGGACTGTCGATTAGTTTCTATTGGTAAAACCCTAATCCCAACAATGCCAACCTTAACCCCTACTCAGCCCTAACCTTACCAGAAGTAACCGACAAAATGCAATATTTTTAGTCTTTTGATTGCAGTCACAGATTTTTTATAAAATTCAGTTACGTCTTGTGGGGAATGAAAAAATTGTCCCCATAACATCAAAATAACAAGTTTTTATCACATTGTGGGGACATTTGGTCCCATAATGCAATATATACATAACCCACACACATTGCATACTACAAAGTGTTCATTTTCCAACACTTTTTATCCTGGTATAAAAAAAATAAAGTAATGTCAGTTAGGAAAGTATTAAATAGCAATGAAGTGTGCAGGTGCACAACATAGATCAGAACTAGTTTTGTACAACCGCATGCCAGCCTTCCAGAATGGGGATCAGGGGTCTGCAGATGAGTGTGATAGCAATAACCAGCTTTTCCTCTGGGCTCTCTAGTAGTGGCTTCCCACTACCTTCTATGGAAGAGGCCTTTGTGTGCAAACAGTCTAGCAATACCACTTTCCTCAATGGAAGGTAGGAGTTTATGAATAAAGGATGAAGCTACATCTGTTACCTGTCAGTGCAGTAGATGAACGCTGGTTCCCAGTGTTATGAGAGGAACATGTGTCAGAGATGTTTGCATTCACACCTATAACCAGGGATGCACATAACTGGCATGCAAGTATGCGTTCGCCGTAAAACAAGTACTCGCAGCAATTTCTTGTCATAGCGGCACAAATACATATTTATTTTATAGCTTCCAAGCTGTTATGACAAGAAATTACCATGCACAAGAATTTGTACCTCTTTCATTGAATAAAGGCTATAAAACAGTGATTTCTTGTCATAACAGCAGAAATGTACATAACCTTAAATACACATTTGCTGTGCTGTGACAAGAAATTGCAGCACGTATCGCTTTATACGGCGAATGCGTACTTGCGTACCAGTTACAGTATGTGCACTCCTGCCTGTAACTGAATGTCTATCATCAGTCTGCCCATAATTGAGGTGAAATGGATTAGTCAAAATATATTTTTTTTCCTTAAAAATGTAGGTGGTAAACTCTTTTTCTTAAAGCGTAACATTTTTTCTCATTCTCTGTATCCTCATTTTTGCTACTGATGCATGCAAAAAGTAGTAAGAGTAGTAGATTAGATAACACTGTTCAAAAATAGAGTGAGGTATTAGGCCTACTGCGCTTTGGCTTCCTCTCCAGTGATTGACTATTTTCCGACGGTCTTCTCCTTTACACCAAAAGCACCACCGAAAGGGGTGGCACTGAATGTTGAGCTTTGTGCTCACTGAGAAAGAATGCGGACATTGTGCACAGAGGGTCTGAAGTGTGAAAAGACAAAGACGCCGTCTTTCTGTTTGCAGTAGCGTCGTTTTAATTATGCCAGTTGAGCCAGTGGACTGTATTAGACAGGCATTCTGTCAATGCCTTATTTTACTTTTTCAGACTTTAGCCAATGAAGATCCTTAATGTAGAATGTTTGTCGCCCCAACCCCACAAGCAGTAAATGCTGGGCGTGCTATTCGGTCACAAGCACATTCATGTGTCTCTATTGTAGCCATTAGGCTCTCGCACGGCTTATTGGTGTTGGCATACCTAACGATTAAAACACTTTTGTTCACCCCTGTTCCCTTTCTTTTTGGCAGGTAGGTGACATTTACTTTCTTCTCCTGTTTCCCCCTCTTCAGTTATTAATGCTGGAATGAGGAAGTTCTTCCTACAAGCTAATGACCAGCAGGACCTGGTGGAGTGGGTGAACGTGCTCAACAAGGCCACCAAAATCACAGTGGGTCTTTGTCCCTCTTATTTTTGTATTAAAACTGTAATTGAGTCAACATAACAATCGGGATGAGAGAACCCTGTCGTATGATGACTTGGGCTCCACTTTCTCACATTGCTGTACATCAGTGTCGCCTGTTGGCTGAGTGCCTGCAGGATTGTGGGCTGTGCAGGTCCCCTCAAAGCATGTGCTTGAAGAAATGTTCAGCTCACAGGTTTGCAGGAAGCGCATGTTCGTTTTTACCCCTCTCTAGGAGCCATTGGCATTATAATATATAATGTCCATATTAGGAAAGAATAGAGGAACTAATTTGGGAATTAAATGGTTAGTCCAGCCAGCCATGTACCATAATCGCTAATCTAGTGCAGAGTTGGTTCTAACCCACCTATACCTGTCACAGAAGTGGTAGTCTAACCTTTTTTTTGTCCCTAATCACTTTCTTTGCTCTACTTCTCCGCTATGATCCTCTGCAGTCCGTGTCAGTCATTCGTGACGTTATACTCCTTGAGTAACGCAACCCCATTTCTGTGTGGTAATACAGAACATATCTGCTTCATCAGCATTTTACGGTGTCTGTACCAGGATGCAGGAAGCTGTGTGTGGCAATGGTGAGATTTATCTATTAGAGATGCAGTATTACCTGCTCAGTACCTGTTTGGGCCCTATAGGCAAATGAATGTATCATCTATACCAGTGCATCATTTTCCATTTTTGTTTATAATTTTGGAAATTACTGTATTGAGTGAGTTGGCAGTAATTTGCCTGTATGTTTTATTTAATTGCAAACTGGCCAAATTGGCACACATGATACTAATTAAATCAGTTGTCAATCCATTGTTAACTGACATGCTCCTTGGGTTTCATTTTTATATATTTTTTTCCATCCCATTAAAATCTCTGATTGGGGGTATAACGCCAGTTTAGCTTTTTAACATGGAGAAAGCACAACCTGGATTATCACCATGACAAATATCCAATACTGGTCTTCATATGTAGAAACATGACTAAAATAAAAATGAATATTGACTTCGACTTAAATAAACATAACATATATTTAGTGGTAATTAGTTCCTATGAGATGCTGTCACTATAATTATTATATAAGGCAATTTAATATATTATAATATATTTTATAATATATAATATATTTAATATAAGGCTATTAAAGGTGTAACAGTGTAGCAGGTTTATGCTCTTCTTTAGCAGTGTTCTTTGTCGTTATGTCAGCTCTGTTCCCCTGGAGTCACCCTCACACTCCTCATCACCATACTCTCATTCCTGCCATGAACAAATCCCTCCCTGATCACTGGCACTCATACAATGGCTTTCTGCATACCACAGAGTCTGCTGTGTGATCTCACAGAGGTAGTAAAGCTAGTCAGGGCTTGTATTGATGCGCAAGTCTTTGGCACTTTAGCGCATACTGTGTCAGTGGTTTTTGTATAATATGAAAGTGGATGTTCCTATATGTAACCCTATTTTATTTTATGTTTTCCATCTTGATTGCTAAACACACCTTTTTTATGCCAGAATAAATTTGCAGGTTATCTGAAATGACATTCTTAAGTATATCGTTAATATTCACAAGTTCAAAATGCTTATATCGTTTGCTGTTTATTTTTTTTAACAATAGATATCTGAATTTAACATCCATACTTACTGTTTTGGTTGATAAAGAAATTAAAACATGGTATACAACTTGTATTCATATTTTCTCTGGGTTCTAGGTGCCAAAGTCTTGTGATCCACAACAAAATTCAGAGAATCAAAAGACTCTCGTGGATGTTTTGAATCCAAAGAGACAAGTGTCCTACAGAACTGACATCGTTGGAGGTGTGCCCATTGTTACCCGGACACAGGTAAGGAACAGGCTAATTCTGCGTGACAATGTTACTTTTTTAATTTTATGCTTAGTTGTTTAGATGACAATGGAAATCAGGTTTTGTAATAAGTAAGAGCATATGCTGGAAATGAAAATGTTTATATCTCAAGAAATCAGGTACTGATTTTAGGAAATATATATTTTTAATTATTGGTTATTCAGCAATAAGGGAAGTTAAAAAATAATAAATGTGTGCATCTCACTGAGACTAGAAAATTATGTGTAAAAACAGGCATTTAAGAGACAAAAAAAATAATGCATAAAAAATACTTATAATATTGGAATAAATGATCAGATGATATTGTCTCCACAGTTATGTGCAGCCGTTAGTTACGTGGTCTATTCACTAAGGTGACTGCACAGTTTACACAGCTGTTTGTGTGATATGTGTATTTTTTCACCTCTGCACTGTTACCCATAGCAGGAAGGCTGTGGTCTACAGAACAGTACAGACCGCGATGCTCTGAAGACGTCTCACAGCCAAGCCCCATATGTTCTGAGCAAACCTACCCAGGACCCGGCAGCTATCAAGGCAGGATACTGTGTGAAACAGGGGGCCGTGGTAAGAGCTCTTTGCCAAATAGTTGAGTCCTACATGGCGAGATTAGGAAATTGGGATGGGGGTGCATGTTGGGGGGGTTTAAATGACTGAACTGTTCCTATTATACAACTTTCAGATGAAGACCTGGAAAAGAAGATATTTCCTTTTAGATGAAAATTCAGTGAGTTACTTCAAATCAGATTTGGTAAGCCTTTTCACTGTCGTTCACATACTTGAATGGATTCACTCGGTAGATGCCAAAGAGCCAAAGCCATGTACTGAACTTCCATAGTGTTGTTTCATATAGTAAAGTATTCGGCTGGTCAGTGGGAGAAGGCCATTACAGCACCATAAATAGAGCCATTTGACAGGGGCCATGAGCTTCACCTACAGACCTCTGTCTTCTAGGTCTCCTTTAGCAGGCAACAGACCTGAAAATGTACGATTCCAAGCTTTTTAGTTGTTAGTCAGTGTTTAGTCTTTCGTCGAAGGTGAGATCGAGTGTATATTTCTTTGAAATTTCCTGAATTACTTACATTTATAGCTGCAGTTACTTATAATCTCCTTCCCTCCCCCCTCCAAGTCTGAAATTGATATTTGATCTATCGCCTAAGGGAATTCTCCTCTGGACACAGTCATCAGTAGTTTCAGGGGCATTTACTGTGTGGATATGTATTCTGCATTGGAGATCAGCGGTACTTAACTGTGGTTGATGTGCAGTCTGTAAGGCCATTTCAGTTACATCCCTTCTCAGTTAGTGCTGTCACTGATCCAAAACACTACAGAGAATCTTCTCACAGGGCATAATACCGTATGTTAATAAAGTGATGGGCCTGGGCTATTAGCCAGGTAGGAGAAGTGCTAATTCATGCAAAGGGTTCTTGTTAGTACTATCAGTGCTCAGGCTCGCCACAAAGACCCTCCTTGTGTTCAGTTGCATTGCTTAGCAGGTGGTCCAGGCATGGACTCAGAGTGCGTCTGCTAATACCCTCATCCGGGAACATTGTTTAGTCTGTCAGTGCATAGCATTGTTTCGGGTGCACGTAGTATGAATCAGCGAACTCCATCTATAATGATAACCCACCCCTCAGTACCAAAAATGCAGCTCAGTTCTGTAAGCATCTTTCAGTGTACTTTGTTATGAAAAAATCTGACAGGCCTGATTCATCCTGCATGCATATAATATGTGAATTATATTATATTAAGATTTATGTCTTGGGCTGTGTTGTTAGTGTTGGATCAGCGAGTTCATTTATGATAGCGTTTTTTTTTTTCTTTTCATTTTTTCTTTATTTATAATTTACGTTTTTATTACACACATATTGGAATAGCTATCATATTGTCAACCTTATAAATGCATAAATTTTACAGTGTTTGTGCTAAATGAAAAGGAATATTCCTTTCTCTTATCTTTCTTTGTTGCATTATACAAGTTAAGATAATGGTTGATTTAAGCCAGTTGGCATGAGGCTTGAAGTATTAAGCAGGCATAACATTTTGAGTGTTGACACTGACAATAACAACGTTAAAGGACACTATTAATCTTTAAAACATGTTTCTGTTTTTATAATTAAACACACATAAGACCATTACTCAGTAAGATTGTGTAATTGTCAAAGTACATAATATTCAGATGACATTTAATTGAAAATTACACTGGATAATATAGAGTATTGTCACTTGAACATCACCTACACTCTGTGTTTGTATAGTTTTCATGCTCTCCCCCTGTTTCATGGGTTTCCTCTTGAAACATAAAGACATGCAGCTAGGATAATTGATGTCTTTAAATTGGTGTGTATGTGTCCAGTGATGGACTGGCAACCTTCCAGCATGTACCATAGGCTGCCTGGGAATGACTCTGAGCAACCCTTACCGTGCTGAGCAGTTAGAAGACAGATGGGTCTCTGAACCTTGGACAGTAATATTAGAAATCACACATGCCTGGTCTTAGTGCCACCCTTACAGCAGTGCTAAGCACTTACTTTAAAGGGCAGTGAGGTCTCGGAGAAATTGTAGCTATAGAATTGCCTGGATGCGTAATTTGTTTCTCTGTAGTGGGGCAAATCCTTGTCAGGTGTAAATCTTCAGAAGTAATGGTTATCGAGTTCTGTTTCAGGTTCTAAATATGGGTTACTCTCAGGATTTTACCCAGGTGAAATGACACAAGTTGAGCAATCTCCATGTATGTCTCCCATGTACCATTAGTCCAGCGTTTGGGCCGGTGTCTACATGATGATAAATACACTAACACAGCACCACAGATCTTCATTCCTTATAATAAATTAGGGCTGGGATAGGCTGGAGGACATTGGCACGGTCTGCTACTGTGTTCACATCACATTCAGGGGTTATCTAAGCAAATCATTTCTCAGAAATGAACAGGGCAACACTCTATATGTATGAGGATATGAGAACTGAGGTGTGTGTGAGTTGATGTATTAACACAGTAACGTGTGATGGCCCTTTTGCCCTCAGGACAAGGATCCTCTGAGAATAATTCCACTGAAGGAAGTTCACAAAGTTCAGGAGTGTAAACAGAGGTACTACTGGACATTTAAAGTATGAAAAAAATGAACCAATAATTTTTGTCACCTCGTGTAAAATGTAGTAGAAGCTTTGTGTTGATGTTTTAAAATGATATATTTTCAACTCTGTTAGTTGTGTATTATGTCAGCTTTATCATGGAGATGCATTTGAATTAATATTCCTCATGTCTTTATTTCAGTGATATATTGATGAGGGACAACCTTTTTGAAGTTGTTACAGCTTCTAGGACCTTTTACATTCAGGTGTGTGACAGATTCCATTTGGCCAGCAACTCGCCCAATACCACTGTGTTTCATCTTTCATTTCTTATTCTGCATTTTGAGGCAAAGCATTTTAATCACACGTATCTCTACTCTGTGCCTTCCCCATCCAGGCGGAAAGCCCAGAAGACATGCACAGCTGGATCAAGGCCGTCTCTGGAGCGATAGTGGCACAGCGTGGCCCAGGCAGATCAGCGGCTTATGTATGTAAACCCAGCCCTAACCCCATGGGCTTTTTTTGGCGATTGAGGCTACCTTGCTTGGGTGGTGGACCTGTATGTATGTCCTCAAAGTATCTATCAGCTGCTCAAAGTCAATATCCTATAAGTTTGATTGTACGCTGCACAATCTGACATATAAACTGATGCTAAAAGGATATAAGCAGATTTTAAACGCAAGCTGCAGTTGACCATTTTCTGTAAAACTTGTCTGGGTGGCCCACACTGACTGCTGCAAGTTGCCCATTCCTTTTTCGGAGAGGTGGTCACTTGTTCAGGGTGATGTAGGAGGTCCCTACACTTCCACTCTGTACTGGAGTTCCTCTCCTCCCAGCCTCTCTAATGGAGCTCTGTAATGTGTTGTTCCAGATGCGGCAGGCCAGACGGCTGTCGAATCCTTGTATACAGAGGTATACATCCCGAAATGGCGAATGCAGCATGTATGTGAGCTTTCACGACCAGAACATTTTGAGATGCTTAAGCGGCATAGGTTTATTTAGTTATTTGTTTAGTTATTTGTGCTTCTTAAACTCACGAGGCACCATCCCTGTTTGAAGGTGCTGCTTCATGTCACGTTCATCTTCCCTGACCCATCCCTGTCAAACACAGTCTTACCTCTCTTCCCGAACCTGAACTCCACCCAATCCATCTGCCGTTTTGTTGAGTTCTTGTAACCTCAAACCACTCAAGGGCTCCACCATGGCCGCTGTTGTCAGGGTATTGTTGTTGTCTCTGTAAGGCACATTGTGTGATGGTGATGGTGATGAAATCTTGTTTTCAGTATTTTTAAGGTATTGCCCAGACCCTGTGAGACAGCAAAGCAGACGAGCTACGTTGTTGTTGTTGTTGTTTTATACTGTGCACTTATAGTGCAAGACACTGTGTCACCAAAATATTCTCTTTTCATGCCCCATTGGTCACAGCCCATTGGCCAGAAAAAAAATACAGCAGCCAGTTGGCATCTGTCTTGATATGCATGCTCAGTGCTTGTTTGGAGAACTTGATTGCTCTTTGGCTTGCGTCAGTTTGCTCAACTCTCAGGAGGTGCTATAGAACCTGTTATAGGTGTATTTAGATAGGTGCACTTAACCTGGGGGTGCCTTAGAAATTCATCTTTTTTTTGCCAAGGCATTAGCTTCATCTTGACTGTGAAACTCTTTTGAAAAGTTTACCTTTTACTCTTTATATGTGTATCCTGCACGCCATCTAGTGGTCATAGTATGCTAAATTCACATTCACATCACAAGAGGTTATGATGCATAACAGACTATAGGGAGAGAAATGCATCTTTTTTAGTTTTCTGGCTATGTGACATTTAAGGGCACCTTACTATCTTACTACCTTGTCAGGCAAGGAGCTCATCTCTGTCTCCCATTTGTTAACTGATAAATAGGGCATATTTAGCGTAGGTCACCCTTAATTTAAAAGCCCACTCAGATGGTGTTGGTAAAGGATCTGATGCAGCCTCCATTGAACAGAGAGATGATATATTTACTTAGAATAATGTGTTGAAGGTAGTTTTCTAAGGTGGACTTCAGCAGAAGATATGAAAACTTCATTTGATGGTTTTTGATTTATTGAATATATCAAAGCTATGCAGTTTATTGGCTGGATGCAGTCTAATATCTTTCTTTCCATGTAATGAATGTTGGTTTATAGAATTTATTTTGAAATTGTATATGCTTTTCAGTAATTGAATGCTTTAAAATCACAGCAAAGCAATACACCTCTCCTGTTCATCTGCTTTATTTCAAAATGAATTTCTTTACATGCAAATCAATAACCTTTATACTAATCACTAATGTGGATTAATTCCTGATAATTAAATTGACCACTAACGTTAGGTGGCTCTTTGTGCAGCCGCCCGCCTAAACGGCTTGGTTCAGCATTTGGCTTCCGGTTTTGCTAATGCTTCTGCATTCTCTTTTTTGTTTTTCAGAGTAAAATCGGACACTGAAATACTAACATTTACAAACTGAGCATTACCACCTCTGCTTCCTTCACTATTACTTGCGCTACTGCTCCTTCTACTTCTGCACCGCTCCAGTGATCTGTATTGTATCTGACTGTGTGTTTATCTCCGGGAACATCCCACTCGTTACAGGAGCCCAGCGACCGTTCCTCAATCTCCTCATTCTACCGCAACCACCAGAGGCTTCCCGCCCCCATCTCGACCCCCGCGTCAATGCCGCTCTCCCCTCAGCGCTGTGTCGCCCAGCCCGCTGGGCCCGCGGGCACGCGCCCTGTCTGCTCACAGCCTGGCCTGGGACAGCGAGCACTTCATGAGTCTGCTGCCCCGGCCCAGCCAGCAGGGGGCGCCGAGAGCCGCGCGTCTGTCCCTCCAAGAGACACGGCTGTCCAAATGAGCACCACTTCTCCTTGGAGGCGCCGGAGCAGCTTCGGAGAAGGCACCCCGGGCCCCCCAGGGCCCCCAAGCCTTGACCTAGATGATGCCGACCTGCCAGTCAGCCAGGTGTAAGATACTGATGGCCCTCAAAGTAATTTTTCTCTACCGTCTCTCTTCCACTACCCATGGACCCCCCTACAATGTGGTGGAGTGGGGGGGCATCCTTTGAGAACCTGATATCAAGCTAAGACGGGGCATGAGAGTAGAGCTTGTCCCATGAAAACCGAAATAGAGAGACAAGGTATGTAGGCTTGATGTACATGGAGCTGAGGCTGGTGAATTCAAGTGAACTTGAAGAAACCTGGGACAGGGAAGGAAGAAGAGTCTGGCTGTAGTGGGGGAGACAGCATGGAAGAGTCAGCTGGTATGTTTTTCATACCGAAAAATTCCAGTCCTGTGGACAAGTGGGGAAAAAAAACATGCATTTTCTTGTGCATAATTATATATTGTTTTACAGATTCACTTTATAGTATTTTTAATGTTACTAAATCCCAAGCATAGAAGGAAAATTTGTAGAAACTGTGTTTTCTGAATAATGGATTAATTCATGTTTATATATCTGAATGAAATTTCATGTAATGCACCACCAAAACTGCCACAACTGCCATATTTAATGAGGATTTCCTGACAGAGGGCACTATTCCAGCTCTTTGCATCAATGTGTTGTGATCCATTGCTGTGTGAGATCCATTGCTCTCTTGCATATATCTTATGGTGTATCTCATTTGGAGATCTGCAGTCGCTGTACGGTTGAATACCACAGATAACAGCAGCCATACAGCATTTCTAACAATGAGTCACCTGTTAAAACAATGAACCTGGATTATATCTATATAAAGCTATCTTTTTAAATTAGTGTTTTAATTGTGTTCTGTATTTATTACTTGGTGTGAAAAGTACCATTTTAAAATGTGGTCCTGCCATGAAAAGAATACCAAAAACCAAATGACTCATATTATTCTGCTGTAAGTGCTGACATAATCAGTGGATGTCGTTTAGGTCACTTATTCTTTGCCATGTTTTTATTAGACCTCCACACTTACACAGTGTGTATAATTTCCATTTGTTCATGTTCATCATTAAGCATTTCAACCTCCTTTCACAAGTCCAACGACATGTTTTAGCCGGATCATTGTCTTGAAATACTTTCGTTTTGAGGCTAGGCTAGGCTAGGTATGGATGGGTGGATGGATGATGGATCGATGGATGGACTATGACAAAAGCAGGATGTATCCGTCATATGAAGCAACTCCCACAATATAATCTGACATGGTTAATCATATAGTGTCATAGTAAATGATATCAATGTGAACTACAGTTATCACTCCTGGAGCCTGAAGAATTTTCTGTGGAAAAGTAATTAATTAAAACTCTGTTTAATGTAATAGCTCTCTGGCAGACCTTCTGTGGTGTCTTGCTTTTTTACCCAAGGTAGTAAATATTTCCTTTTGTACAGTTTTTTGTCTGTTCAGTTGATCTGTCTCTTCTCCAAAAGGTCACATTTCCAGGGTAAAACAGTAGTAGCCCCTAGCAAGCAGGCATAATACATAAAATAATGTTTTAAATCTTTGGATAAAACTATTTAGATTTCAACACATTTTAGTCAACACAAAAATGGACAAATATACTTTAAAAAAGGTTTGCATGTCTTACATTACCTTGAGCTCCAAATGAATTTATTATAGACTATACTGCCCTCTACAGATATGTTAGCATCACAGAGTTTTGACATGCTGCTATAAAACTGGGGTTTGAAAAACTTCAGTATTGACATTGTAAAAATTTTCTGTTTTATACATTTACAGAATGAAATAATATAAGGATGTCCTATTTGATGTCATATGAATGTGTATCAGTGCGCGCTCCTTACCTATCTATTTGATGTCCCAGTTACTAAATGCGAGTCCCTTACAAAAAGTAGGCTACTTTGTTTCGGTATAACTTGCACTCACTGATAACTTGCTTGCTCTTTACAGCTAAATCAAGTCATGTTTGTTCATTTTGTCTTTATACTTTACCAATCAATGATGGGTGAACATAATTTTTATTTGTGGATTTTTGAAGTAGCTTTTCTGCTGAGTTGAAATATGCCATGTTTGTGGGTTGAACTGGAATTTGTGGTACCTGGGGTGATAATTCTTAGGTTGGAAAAATGTGGAGATGTTTGCTGTCATGAGGTGTACTTATCATTTCTGAAAAGATTACATATTATTACCCCTTTATATAGCTGGGCATTTACACAGTGAGCCAGTGTATGGATCAGTGGGTTAGGATACAGCCTGTGTTCGGAAGTTTACCAGTTCAAATCCCAGGATCAGCACAGTGATTTTGCAAGTCAGGCCCTCGAGCAAGGCACTTAACCACAGTTGCTCCAGGGACTGTCTGACACTGCTTTCTCAGTTGAACATTTCTTTGAATAAAAGCCTCTTGCAAACAAATAAATGTTATTTAAATGTACTTAACTGGACTGCATCATGTTCAGTATATTGCTCAAGGGTACTACAACAGCCCTTTGTAGGACTTATCCATTGTAAATATGACTTGTGATTTTAATTCAAAGAATCAGGAAGTGAATACTTAGAAATTTGTTCAATATCTATTGGCTCTGTTGACAGTTATAAGCAAAGGCAGCTTGGTCTTATTTGCTGTTTGCATTGTAATATTGTAAATGTTAATATAATATTACCCCTTTAACAGAAACTGGTTTATTAAAAGTCATTTGCTTTATGTATATATTTGTTGTCAAGCTTGCTAAAACATTGAAAACCTGCTTTACTCCTATGTCCTCCTAGAATTTAAAAAAAAAAAAGAAAAAAAAAACCTTTTTATACTATACACGCCAGTCAAATCAAGATATGAGCAAAAACATAATGCCCTATACAGAAGTGAAAAATTAATTGGGTTAAGTGATTAATTGATAAGTCATGTGGTCATTTACATAAGTAACACTTGGGAAATAACTGGCTACAGTGATTGCTTAGAGTGTGTGTGTGCGTGCTTGCGTATATATATATAGTACAGTGGTAAATCGGTTCTCTTACTCACTAGAACTCGAATTTCTTTAAAGTCGAACAAACCAGTTTGACCTAGAACTCGATCTGAATATCAGAAGTCGA
>JAODLC010000065.1:9415676-9442659 GCA_026781145.1 Hippopotamyrus pictus | reverse complement strand
TAATTTTCCTTTACCAGTGCTGTAATTTTTATGAGTAATTTTCTGTCATTTCAAAATATTGCATGATTTTCATCTCCTGCGGCATAAACTAATAACCTAGTGCAGTTTTAATTTAATATTTATGAGTGGCACAACCTGCAAGTTTAATCACAGGTATACAAACACAGAAGGGACTTGAAATAAAAATGTTCACTTATTATGTTTAGTTACTTATACAGCATATTCACTTCATTTTTACTTCTGTTATTTTGAGAGTGTCTTACAGAAAACATTAGTCCGGTATTAAAAACTGTAATAAGTAAAATATTGTTCGGTATTAATTAAGAAGGTATAAATAGACGTGACTTGGCAGTATGCCGATTAAATTAAATTCATTCAACTATACAGTGCTGTCATGGATCGGTTTTACGGACCTTTACAATAAAATACTGCTACACAGACGAGATGTGACGAGGAGTTTTAACCTGTACGTACCAATGCAAGCAATTCTGCTGATATCACAGCACAGCCGACTGCAGATCTTTCTAACGCTGCACCAGAATTTCCCAATTAAGGACAAGCTATAGCTGTTTGTTGCTGGTGCGATAAAACAATGCATAACTGACTGACTGGTATGACTTGCTGGCACTAAATCTCGGACAGCCGCCAACAAATACAGTCAACTGTGTCTGTGTGGTTCACTTCCAATGATGATGTAGGGTCTGGAACTATGTGCCTGTTCTTTATGCCAATCCCCTCAACATAATGAACTATATGCGTTTAATATTTTGATGGCTATTGACATTTAGCGCTGACAAAGTTACATATATGTTTCTCTATTCACAAACGACAACACATATTGTACAAAAAAGGACTAAAACGTGCGACTACAAATTAAACAGCTTTTTTTCTGTTCATCGCTTTGTAAAGCAGAACATCTTAATAACCATTAGAACAATCCTGATAGTCTTGCAAACAATGGTACGTTGATTCTGAAAGATCACAAAATACAACCATGCTAACATTCAAGGACAAACAACCAGCGCCATTAGTATTTTGAACTTACATTTTCATCAGTATAGTTATAAAAGTTTAACTTAAATATGAAGTTGGGCAGGGAAGTCTCACTGCTATAGACAAACGTTTCGAGTACACGCCCTCCGATACTACGTCACACTGCTCCGCCAATCATAAGTCTTGTTTCCGTCGCTTGCTAACTCTTAACTGGTCATGTGGAACTGACTGTTTTATATATGTATTAGAAAACAAATCCCATAATAGCGGACTACGAGCAGAGAGATACGGGCTATCTAATAACAAAGCAGACTAGGAGTTAAGTGACTTTCTTCTCTAATTTATGTACTGTATTGCATAGTCAGCTCAGCGTAGGAGCACCTAATTTGTTTTAAGCGGTTTATATTAAAATAAGGTCAGATTTAGAAGTTTGGTGAAGGTAGTTTGAAAGGTAGTTTGATACTTTCTTAGTTGTTTTTCTTATACCTTGTTATTTTTAACATTTATTATTTTACTTATTTTATACTTGTTCTGGACTGAAGCATGTTTTGGGTAATTATAGCAACTTTCTTTTTTACACCTTTACCGGCCCAAGCCGATCCCTATATTATGGGCTGTCCTGATCCCTGCGATAAGTCCTTATGCGTCCCTCTGCCCGCTGACTGTTATGCCGGCGAGGTCCTTGACCAGTGCAGCTGCTGTCCGGCGTGTGCCGTCGGAGAGGGCGAGGCTTGCGGCGGCACCGGGAGATTCGGGGAGCCGGTGTGCGGGGAGGGCATGGTGTGCCTGGTGTCGGACGGAGTGGGCTTTTCCGCCACGGTGCGGAGGAGAGGAAAGAGCGGCGTGTGCGTGTGTCAAAGCCCGGAAAGGGTGTGCGGCAGCGACGGAGTCACGTACCGAAACGTCTGCGAACTGAGGAGGGTGGCGAACCGGGCCCAGAGACTGCAGCAGCCGCCTGTCATCTTCATACAAAGAGGGGCGTGCGGTCAAGGTACGTGGACGAAATGCACATGGAATATTTACAGAAGAACCGTACTAATACTGTGAATTCACCATTTGAATCCCATTTCATTTTTCTGTATTAGACAGAAAAATAGGAAAACTTTGCATGTCACTTACACAATGCAACTTTTGTCTCAATTTTACATTTACACCATATATAATT
The DNA here is from genome assembly GCA_026781145.1 of Hippopotamyrus pictus. Lineage (NCBI taxonomy): Eukaryota > Metazoa > Chordata > Actinopteri > Osteoglossiformes > Mormyridae > Hippopotamyrus > Hippopotamyrus pictus. Next base: position 9,440,501 of record JAODLC010000065.1, on the reverse strand, counting down.
AATTCACATATAGGATTTTTTTGTAGCTGTTTCAGGCCAGATATGAAATTTTCCCAGGTAATAAATATTTAATTATTACATGTGTCAAAAGGTTTAAGGAGCACTCTAACCACTGTACACGCTACTATTAATAACCCTGTCCTTAGCTAACCTGTACTGCGTGAACAGTTAGTCTTTGACTGGGCTCATTGAGATGGCCATGGAAATCTTCCTATGGACACCTGCAGTCAATGAACACATAAACACTAATGTCTGGGTGCTACTTCATTTTCATTTTCAGTCTTTAAATGACCACTTAATGGTCTATGATTTACAAGTGTAATACCAGTTTTAAAAAGTATCATAATAACACTTTTTGAACAGGAATACAGTATTTGCATGACTGGAATTCAGTCAGATAGGATGACTTGCTTTAAACTACTTTGCTTATTTATAGGCTCTCAGGTCAAAAAACTTTGATAGTCATTTGTCTTTTTTTTTCTGGTGAAACTAATACTGGCATTAATGTGCCAACCTTTGAACGGTGCTTTAATGGGAAATGTGAAAAGGTAAGTGTTAGACCCTAGAAGGCAACTCCATCAATGTACAGTGAGTCACATCACACCTTAGACCCTGTTGTGTAGATGGTTTTATGAACTGAGCCAGCCACACTGCAGTAACTCTCACGCCGCCAGTACTGTGCATACAAACCCTGCAGTGTCCATTGCTGTAACGTGTCTGTCCCTCATCAACACCACTTTGCCTGCATGTCTGCTACTTTTTGGTACTTCAGTGATTGCATTTAAAAGAATAAACCTTAGGTTGAGAGCTGCTGAAGTGCTTTCCAGAAATCTGTTTTAAGAGTTGCATGGTCTGCTTTCAAGTTAAAATACGAGATTTCTCATTGGATGATGTAATATGCATCACCATCTGGTTTTCTAACTACTCAATTTCTAACATATTTAAGTTGGCTCACGATCTAGGTCAAGTTCTGTATTCTGTGAGACACTGTTTTTATAAACCAAAAAAGGCATATACCTTATATCCATGACTGCAACAGCATGTCATGACTAGCATGACTTTTATATACATTATAAAAAATGCAATAATAACTTGGAACAAAGATACTGTAAATTATTTTCACAGATAAAATATTTTATGGCAAAGCAACTATGAAATATCAACAATGTTTCTATCTTTTATGGAAAATAAGCCTTATCTGCCGAGGTTGTTTTAAATGCTATGTATAGAATTTGTGATTAATCACTGCACATCTTGCTGATGTTCAGTCTCAGGAGGATTGATTTCACACCCCAAAAGATTGCACATCCAGCTGGGCATATCTAAGGGCATATGATAACCCTTCATATGGTTCTGAGACAGTTGGCATTGCCAGTTGAAAATGTGCTGGCCGGGGATACAACTGGAAACTCAATCTTCTTTCACATGTATAAGCGAGAAAATGACAGTCAAAACTACAAGCTACTTACTTATCTGCGTCAGTAGTAACCTGGGACTGACTGGTTCAAGGAAATTTGTCTGTTTCGGCTGGTCGTGAGTGGCAGCGGAGTGTGAAAAGCAGAATTTTAGGTGAACTGTAGGCCAGTTTTAGGTAGGAGTTGTTGGCAGCAGTTAGCTTAATGTATTTGTGTCAGTTGCTCCAGGCACTGGCTGACCCTGCTTTCTCAGTTGGATGTAATTGTGAATAAAAGCACGTGCCAAATAAATAAGTGTGAATTGCCTGTAAGGTATGTGCCTTATGATGTGCTTGGGGTAGATTTCACCCCCCCCCCAACCCATCCAGGATAAGTGATTATAAGATACCTGGAATTCCTGGGGAGACCTGGGTTATTGTTGCTTTTGACAAAGATACTTGTATATAATTATGTCAGCAATTGCCTTCACTTTTGCTTCGCTATGAGTGCATGGAATTGATATTTCTCTTCCGAGTATAGGTTTTAGTCTAAATCCACGTTGTTTTGATGCTTACTAACCTTGATAATACCACTATTCCCTTGCTAGGCTAACCGTCTGTTGTCTGCCGATAACATTGTTTCTCCTTTAGCTTCTGTATTGCAAAGGAATTTGATCTGTAAGCTTAGCCAGGTAACTGGGCAAAGAGTCGCGTGAAGAATAAGAATATATTTTATGTTGTATGCATGTGTGTCTCATGGCCAAGGGGCTTGATACTTTAAAACCTAATAAAGTGCATTATGCATCATATTCAGTTAACTGCCTCTGTTTCTACAGAAATTTCTCATTGTGTTTTTTGTACTGTTACTTATACAGTAGTTAGATTTGTATTTGGAGAATAATCCAATATTTGAAAGATTTTATATATTTCATATGCCTGTCCTTTTGAATGAAAGGGGCTAAATGAAAAACAAAGTAATAATCCCCATACATGTGTCTATAGCAATGATAATCATTACCATCACTGCTGAATTCAAACAGACCATTCAGTACCTGTGATGGTGTTTCAGAAGTAAAAGCTTCTACAATGTGATAATCACAACAAGAACTTATTGCCTGCAGCATGTCAATATCAGACTTGAAATTGTGCAGCAATCTCATAAAAAATGTAGAAAGTGTTATGCATAGTGTTAGACTTGGGCAGAACACCACAGACGGGACCCAGAATGCGGGAGATCACAGGTTTATTGGGATAACAAAAGCTGACAAATCCAAAGGGCAGGATGAGAGGCGTAGTCGGGGATGTAGCAAGATGGTCGAATGCCAGGGTGGTCAGTCCTACACAGGCTCACCTGACAGGGGGATGGGCAGGACAGGAGGCAAGAACAGGCAAGATGCAGGATGAAAAGGGGTCCAGGACAAGCAGGCGAGGAATGGGTTTGTGCGGGTGATCGCAGTGAAAGGCGGCTGTCAGGCATGAGTCCAATACGTCGCGAGCCGGTATCCACGATCGTTCCTCAGAGACACTGGGCATTTTGAGACGGTAGGCCTAGGTCCCTATCATCCGCTCTACGTGAAAAGGACCTATGTAATGGGGTGACAGCTTACAGCTGGATGGCAGCTTAAGATCGCGCATTGACCCGCGTGGTAGATCGGGGCCGGACACCGCCGACGGTCTGCAGCCTTCCGGTGCCGCTGAGAGCGCTGTGTGGGAGCCGGATGGGCGCCGAATCATACCTCTCGACTGCAGGCATACCATTCCTCGACAACCGGAACCATGCTGGGGGCCATCTCCCAAAACACTTTGGAAGGGGGTTAGTTGAGTTGCATGGTTGGGCCGCGAGTTGCGTGCATATTCGGCCCATGGGAGAGAGGGGGCCCATCCTGAAGGTTGTTTTCTGCAGAGAAATCGCTGCATTTTCGATACTTCTTAGTTGGCTCGCTCAGCCATACCGTTTGATTTGAGGATGGTAGCTAGTGGACAAATGTTGAACTTGGCGCAGATAGCTTTAAACACTTGCAAATTGAATTGTGGACCATGATCAGAAACGATGTCTTCCGGAATACCGTAAATTCGGAAGACCCAAGTGATCAGCAATTCAGCCAATTCTAAAGCAGAGGGTAGATTGGGCAAAGGAATGAGTCAGCACATCTTGGAAAACCAATCGACAACCGTCAGAATTACTGTATTCCCCCTAGAGGGAGGCTGGTCAGCGATAAAGTCCAGCACCATGAAGGGCTGTGCCGCCCCTTCAAACCAGTGGCGCTATTCTTCCAAGGCCAGTTTTATGGCCAGGAGTTCTCGATTCCACACGTCATAATTTCTCTCAGCCGTACTCAGTTTCCTAGAAAAATAAGCGTCACTGGGTGGCAGCGGCCCGTTACCTTGCCGCTCTGAATGAGCACTGCCCCGACTCCCGCGTCTGAAGCGTCCACTTCGACCTCGAATGAGCACTCCGGATCCGGTTATTGAAGTATGGGAGCAGGGTGGAACGCTCGTTTGAGCTTAGCGAATGCTGTGGTTGCTTCCGGTGTCCATCACAGAGGGGAACGCGACCCGCGGGTGAGGCTGGTCAGAGGAGCCGCCACCTGGCTGAAATTGCGGATGAACCTCCGGTAGAAGTTTGTGAATCCTGAAAACTTCTGAAGCTCCTTAATAGTTTGGGGAGTGGGCCAGGTGCACAACGTTGTTACCTTCTGCTCATCCATCGCCACTGCTCCCAGTTGGATGAGGTAACCTAGAAACTTCAGAGATGTTTGGTGAAACTCACACTTTTCTCCTTTAACAAACAAATTGTGTTCCCGTAATTGGTGCAGGACCTTTCTGACGTGTTCCACATGCTGTTCATAAGAATCAGAAAATATTACTATATCATCTATATAAATAATGACAAAACGATTCAGTATATCCCTGAAAATTTCATACATAAAAGACTGAACAATAGACGGGCTGTTTGCCAAACCATAAGGCATGACCTGGTACTCGTATTGACCAGAGCTGGTTACGAAGGAAGTCTTCCATTCATCCCCTTTCCGGATTCGTATTAGGTTGTACGCACTCGGAGGTCCAGTTTCGTAAAGATGGAGGCAGACCGAAGCTGTTCAAGGGCAGAAGGGATGAGCAGCAGAGGTCCGCGGCGCTTTCCCGTTATGGCATTTAAAGCTCAATAATCAATACTCATTCTCAGACCCCCGTTCTTCTTGATGAAGAAGAAACTTGAGGCTACGAGCGAGGTGGAAGGTCAAATAATCCCTCTTTGCAATCCTTCGCGAACATACGCGTTCATAGCTTCCTCTTCGGTTCTGGCTAGTCCGAACTGTCGTGTCTTTGGCAGAGGCACCGCCTGGAGTAAGTCAATGCCGCAGTCGCAGACCCAGTGTGGTGGTAAGTGGAAGGACCGGGCTTGGCTAAAGACGTCTAGCAGGTCACCATATTCTGGCGGCACTACAGACAGCTCTTCGAGCTCAGGACTCTCTACTGAGGTAGTGTTACAGGGCAGGGCCAAACAGTGAGAGAAGCATCTCTCTGACCAGGTAGTCAGCTCCCCAGTCCGCCAGTCAATCACGGGATTGTGTACGCGGAGCCAGGGGTGCCCGAGTATCAGGGGGTCATGGGAATACCGAAGGATCAACAAGGAAATAGTTTCATGATGGAACATTCCCACCTGCAGCGTCACTAGGTTAGTACGATGTGTAACCTGTTTGGCGTGTAGAGGCTGTCCATGCACTCCTAGCATGGTTATCGGGGTGGCCAACTGCTCGGTTCACAGGTGGAGCCTACGAGCGAAGGATTGGTTGATGATATTACCCACAGCTCCCGAGTCCAGAAGGGAGTACGCACCCTCTCTTTCGAGGCCCCACTGTAAAACAAAAGGAACTGTTACTTGTTTTTGGGTTATGTCCAAAAAAACTGAGGTTCCCACCTGAGCGGGGTCCTTAGGTTGTGGCGGCCAGACGGGAAAGTTCAGGAGGAAGTGTTGAGACTCCCCACAATAGAGGCAAAGGCACTGCTGATATCGACGACGTCTCTCAGCGGCGGTCAGGGGTAGACATCCCAGCTGCATCAGTTCCGCGGAATACTGTGCACTCGGGGCTCGGTAGGTGGACGTGTCGGATCTGGCCCTGTGGCGACTCTGCTCTCTCACGGTATTATCCAGGGTGACTGAGAGTCAGACATAATCCTCAAAGGAACAAGCCCCTCCACGTGTGGCCATCTCGTCCTGTAGCTCCGGGTTGAGAGCTCTTCCATACAAGATTATCGAACAGTCGTCTGGCCACCGGAGACCAGTGGCAATCGTCCAGAACTCCAGGGAGGACTTGTTCCCCTGCCGCAGGTCGCAAAGGTGCTCCCCTAGTCTTCGGCCGACTGCTGGATGATCGAGCACCTCCCTGAACGCCTCCTGAAAATACCGGCCCCACGACAGGAGGGGGCTGTTGTTGGTCCATAGGGCAGTCGCCCACTCTCGCACTCTTCCTGTCAGAAGGAAGCTGACAAACCGCACTCGGGAGGACGCCGAGTGGAGCTTCTCGGAGTACTCATCTATGTACAGCCCGCACTGCATGAGAAAAGAACGACAGTGATCAGGATTGCCATCATATTTCTCGGGCAGGACTACTGGTACTGGGAGAGAGGCCGAGGCTTGCAGAGGAGAGGCGATCAGATCACTTCGGACGGCTTGCCCCTCTAGTAGCTGGGAGACAAGCACGGTCAGCTGGTCGACCTGTCTTTGCAGTGAGGACGGGCTCTCCACTGGGTCCATCTTGACGTGGTAAAGTATTCTGTCTGACTTGGGCAGAACACCAGAGACGAACCCAGAATGCAGGAGATCACGGGTTTATTGGGATAACGAAAGCTGACAAATCCAAAGGGCAAGGTGAGAGGCGTAGTCAGGGACGTAGCGAGAAGGTTGAATGCCAAGGTGGTCAGTCCTACACAGACACGCAGGATGCAGGATGACAAGGGGTCCGAGACAGGCATTTTAGATATGGCCTGAGGGTATATGATTTAATATCCATAGGATGTAAACGGCAAGTGCTGTAAGTTTTATTTTCATGTGTGTGTGTATGTGCGTGCATATATATACACACACACACACACATACACAAATACATATACAACTCTGGAAAAAATTAGGAGACCACGCCATATTAAACAAAAAAAAAAGAATCAGCATTTTTAAATCCTGGTTTAACCCTGGTTTTGCTGGCAGAGGGCTACACTACAAAGCAGGTTGCTTCCAGGCTTAGTGTCTAAGACTGTGGGTGGAAATGACTTTCTGTTGGCAGAGATGACTGTTAACTTATCCAACAGTTTCTCATGAATCGGAGGATGACATCAATGACCTTCGAAAGGAATGAGAAACATTAAGTGCATGTGTGAAGTGCAATGCTAGGTTAGTTTGTATCAAGCAGTGCTGAAGACCCATAAAGCAAGGAAGAACCCCTTCATTAATGAGAAACAGGGAAGGACTAATGTATAAATTTGCCTTCCACATGTTTTCCATCACCAATTCCTCTCCTCCCTCTAAAAGTATGCTGTCAGCATCTAAACATGTTTCCCTGGAACCGGCTCTATCTAATGTGTCTTTATGTTGGATGTCCGCCTGTCTGCTGATGCATGTTGGTAGAATTTCACTATATGAGATATGTACGGTAATATGATGCATAGACTGGTATGTTTAGGTTAGCAAAAAAACGTATATGAGTCTGTTTTTGTGCTCAATTGGATTACGTCATATCTAGTTCAGTCATACAGGACTGAAGTCTCTGCTAGCTTGCCATGTATGATTTTGTTCCAGTGGGGCTCCTGAATACTTTTGATTAGACCACTGAATGAATTATATTTATAGATATTACTAAACTAAATATATTGCATATAAAACTGAGCAGTATCTGAATTAATACTGAGAGCGGCACAAAAGAAGATACTTTCCACCTGAGAAGGAATTTCTGTTATGCCCAGTGAATATTTAATGCAGTGAAAAGCGAAGACTTCACTTCACTTCACTTGGGAAAGTATACGATCTTCAAAACACTGGTTGATGTAAGCAAAGGGCAAGTGAAGCAGGTTTTATTTTTACTTTCATACTAAAGATTGCTGCAGTACGACATGGATTTTTCTTTTTTTGTTTCACTTTCAGTCATGGATAGATGTGAGAAAGTAGACCGCCCCTACTTTAATATTAGAGCAGCTACTTAGAGTGTATGCAGTGTTAGATTTGATTTAGATTTCCATTGAATAAGTACCTTGTTTTGATCATCTCCATCTGCAGGTTGTTTAGGCTGAGAGATAGTAAAACAGCTGTGTGATTTTCCTCAAAAAACAGAGAGAAACGCAACATGCATTTAATTACTTTGCGCAATTTAGTACTGATGATTATCTTTTTATCGTGATACATAATACAGGTCCAGATTCAATTAGCGGGGAAGAATATTTAATGGCAGATAAAAGGCCATAGGTACATTGCGGTAAAGTAACCTAATCTCCATTCACGGATGTATGTATTGAATTTTGTGTGCATGTATGTGTGTGTATATATATATATATTTTTTTTTTTTACTGTTTTCCAGGACAAGAGTATCCAAACAGCCTGAGACACAAGTACAACTTCATTGCTGATGTGGTGGAGAAAATCACCCCTGCTGTTGTCCATATCGAACTTTTCCGCAAGTAAGGGATTTCACATTAGCACTGCAGCAAGTAAACTGAGGCTGACTGATACTAACACATCTGACGTCTAGGGCTACCTTAAGAGAAACCCAGATTTTATGGGTGGCCTGATGTGGCCCGATGGAGCCTTTGGACTTTAATTGGAAGCTTGGGCTGCAGGGGTTGAGTCCTTGTGTGTTTGACAACCACATTTCATAAATCATATATGACTGCAAGAATGAAGTTCTACATGGACTGCGGAGCGCATCTGAAGAAGATGCACTTTTTTTTGCCTTGCAGCGCTAACAATGCCGATGACATAACATTTAATATGCAGTTTAAAAATAGGTGTCAGACCGTGACACTCGATGAATAGCCAATATTGTTTGCCTTCATTAAATATCATGTTTGCTAAAAACAAACACAGCTACAATTTAGATTTTTTAAAATAATGCTTTACTGATTTGTAATTATACGTAGGTATTTTTTCGTGATTGTTCATCGCTGCATTCTTAATGATATTCCCAAAGTTTTCGAGCGTTTGCCTTTGTGGCCCCGCCAGTTCTGCGCTCCATGAGTTCTGCTACCCATAAAAACCTATTGGACCTGAGAACCCTTCATAGTAAGAGAAGTTTTTATTCCATGCAGCAGGGAATGGGAAGCTGAAAGCTAGTTCAGATTCTAGAAGGGGCTATTATTATATCTCAAGTAAGTTTAAAAAAAAAAAAAAATCTGTGAAAATCAAATCATGAGGCTTATCCATTTGTTTTTACCAAAAATAACTCATTAATTTTACTTAATTTTCATGAGGGTTGTCAGTAATGCCGATGTGGACTATTTGTCCAGTTTTTGCTGTGTGTTTAAAAAAAAGATTCCACCCAAAAGAGACCATTTGGCTCATAGATGAGGTTTTGCTTTTGGTCAGGTTTTTCGGTTACAATGTAGTAGCCCTGCACCTTCCCTGTTCATTTTTTTCTTGTAGGAACATTTACCGAATTATATAATTAAGATATGGAAATGTTCAAAGTGCCCAGTTTTCCTGATGTTTCATGAACATTTTCCACTACAACAACTGAAACTAATAGTACAAAAACAAATAAGAGGCATGGAAGGGCAGCGGGTAACACTGTAGCGTGGCACTTCTAAGGTAATGGGATCAAGCAATAAAGACTATTGATACTTTTAAAGTAGAGTTTAAAGTAGATGTTTCAAACAACTGGTTTTAGAATAAAGGGACAGATATTAAATGGTTTCAGAAGAAATTAATAAAGTTCCTCAAGTCAAGCATAAATAGGTGGAATCTTTCAGTATCAGAATTTTTACAATGCTGCTATTTGGGCACAAAACTATATTTTTATTTATTTATTCACATTACACAAATAATGAGTCAAATTAATCAAATTGATGTATATTTTTCAAATAGCAAATAGCATTCAAAACCAAGTAGCAGTAATATTGTAAATATGGAATACACATAATAAATTTAAAGTCCTTCAAAGGCCTATCCACTCTCCCATCCGTCTTGCAGCTTCTTATTACTTGAAAAGGTCATGGCGAGCCTTGAGCCTACCTATAAAACATAGGTCTTGAGTTGGGGAAATCCCCTGGATAGGAGGCCGGTCTGCCGGCAAACATGTCCATTGGCAGTTGAGTCTCTAATTCAACTAACTGCGTAGTTTTTTGGAGGAACTCAGAATGCTTGGAGGAAATTGATAGGAGTACATACAAAGCCACACCCGCAGAGTGCAAGGCAGGATTCAAACCCCCAATCCTGGAGGTAGAAGTTGCAGTACTGAATAGTAAGCTACTGTACAAACTTCTCTCTCTTTCTCCATTTTGTGAACCCTATGAACCCGGGGTGTTGAGTTTTGGTGTGCTGCATGCATCAACGCTGGGATTTGCAATGCAGCGTAGTTGAACTCTTAAGAGACATTTATAAGAGCGTGGGAAGGTTCCTGACGGCTTGGTTTTAAAGGTCACCAGTGATCTGCAACCGATGTTCTTTTCCATGGGAAATGTTCAGTTGTTAATCAGCTTTTTAAAATGTAACTTGTAGTTTCTCTCTCCCTAACCCAGGATGATGTTCTCCATGCGTGAAGTGGCCGTGGCAAGTGGTTCGGGGTTCGTGGTCTCGGAAAACGGGCTGATCGTAACCAATGCACACGTGGTGGCCAACAAGCATCGGGTCAAGGTGGAGCTGAAGAATGGCGCCACCTATGATGCCAAGATCAAGGATGTGGATGAGAAGGCTGATATTGCACTTATTAAGATTGAGACCCCGGTAAGATGTTCGTGGCCACATAAGCATAAGTTTGTGTTGTCTGTGTCATTGAGCATTTTGGTGAAGGTGCTGAATAAACACAAGATTCTAGTAGCCTTTTGTTCTCAGTTAATTTGGTTACAGTTGTAAATTAGTGAAAATCTGGTTGTATGGTACTTTATAAATGTGGTGGCTGTACAAAATCTAAAGAAAAATATGCGGTATCTCTATGTCCGATGGGTAGGGGTTGCCTTAAGGCTTAAATGAAATCACTTTGGCACATGACTTGACACTTGGTAGAGTGAGTGAAACACTTCTGTCTCACAAGTCTCACAATGGCAGCAACGAATAGTGCAACTGGAAATGTACAAAACAAACTACCAGGCTTGAATCTTGCCTTTGTTCTGTGTGTGGAGTTCTGTCTGTGTCTTGCGGGTTTCCACCAGGCAGGGGCGTTGGAAATAGAGGGGATGTGGGGGATGCCCCCCTCCCATATTGGCAGACCCCCCAACCTGTGTCCTCTAAGACTTTTACCACATCCGTAGCTCCGCATATGGGATAGGGGCTAGGTTATCTGTAACCCTGTATTGGATAAGCATTTGGGAGATGGATAGATAATACTACAGCAAAATTGCAGTGTCGTATCTCTCTTGATTTAACGCTGTTTGAGTTTTTGCACTTTTTTTTAAATGGATAAACTGGGTATTTGATTGGAAACCTCAGGAGGAGGTGTAGCAGAATTCCATTCTAATTCATGTTCTGCAGGGCTTAAGGTCAGTTTTGTTGTCCCTCATAATAGTCCATCTCTACAGTACACTAACTCGTACTTGTGTGTGCATGTGTATGCATTTCTTTCTTTGTGCGTGTGTGTGTGTAAGAGAGAGAGAGAGACAGACAGACAGACAGACAGAGAGAGTGTAAATGTTTGAGAATTCATCCAAGTCTGAGACTGAGTTGTTGTGGTATGTTGGGCTTTATATAGAGCTGTGGAAAAAATTAAGAGACCACGCTATATTTTTTAATAGTTCTACATTTGTAATTCCTGGTTTAATCCTGGTTCTGCTGGCAGAAGGCTGCACTGAGCAGCAGGTTGCTTCCAGGTTCACAATTTCTAAGACAGCAGTACACAAGGACAAGGCGAAGCAGGAGACACTGGGAATGACCAGAAACCAGCCATGAAAAGGGCGAAAGCGACTTTCTAATGCCAGAGATGACCGTTAACTTATCTAACAGTTTCTCATGACATCAAGTGACCTTCAAAAGGAATGGGGAACATTAAGTGCAGGTGTGAAGTGCACTGCTAAGACAGTTCATATCAGGCTTTTACAGAAATATATATATTATTCACAGACACACCTATAAATTGAGAAATAAGTGAAACTGAAAATTGTGCTGTGGTCTCTTCATTTTTTCCACAACTCTATATCATCCTATGATCTGTTATTTTTTTGTTTTGTTTTTTTTTTTTTTTTACCCCTAATTTTTTCTATAGTTACTTTTGTTTTTATGTTTCATTTTATTTCCTTAGCAAATGCTTCTGTCCAAAGTGATGCATGCATGTATTTCTCATGAAAACATATCATACTGGTCCCCCAACCCAGACCAGTCCAATTCTCTTCCGAAATGTTTAGGACCCCTGTCAATCGCCCCGACTTTCCCCCCGTTATAACCTAACGTTAGATAGTTATAAGCTGCAGACCTGGTTACACCTGGTCTATACATAATGTAAAATCTCTTTTGCTCCGATGTGCATAAAGTCTGAATACAGCTGGTGAACAGCCGGTGGTCACACATTGTATCAGTAAGCCTCTACAGTGAGCTGAAAGGCCATCTGATGGCACACTGGATTAAACTGAGAAAGGCCAGCTTTTTGAAACTTCACTCCAAAACCTCTTTTTTATTCAACGTTGACTAATGCCATGCAGACGGCAGAAAGCCATCTGGGTCACTGGCCTGCTGATTGGTTGCCATTGGTCTAGCGAAAAAAATGATAGAAATTCTATACTGCAGCCTTAGAACAAATTCTTCTGTAACATGCAGTGTGTTTTTAAGTAACTCTTTTCTCTGTCTTAATTGGATTGCCATATGCAAATTTCGTTTAGCCTCTTATTTTTTCTTATGGAGAGCTTTTGTTAGGAGATATTCAAACATCTCTGTTAATCTGGGGTTTTATTAAATCTTTGCATTCTCATGAGTAAATGGTTATTGTTTCTTTTTAACCAGGGCAGCAGTAGTTATCTTGTAGAGGTTTTATTTTATTTTACTATTAAGATTTACAAATGTGGAGTTTAGCTGCAGTCTGTCTGTGTAAATTGTCTCATTATTTTCCATGAGACTTAAGTCATAATTAGTGTAGCCTAGTGTGTATATATAGCAATAATCCTAAAGAAAGATGTAAGAAAAGCTTCTTCTGGCTGACTTTTTTTCTCTAAATTTCTATTAAAATAATAGAACGTCCGTCTCTCATTCCGTAGGAGAAGAAAACCAACCACATTGTCTCAGATGTAGACGCCTTTGATTAAGGGCATCTGGTGTATAGCTTGCAAACACAGTTGAGTCATACATGTAAAACTGTATGTTTTATAATATATCTGTCCCCTTCTGGTCTGCAGCTTGACTATCTTTAGCGTAAAGTCCCGCAAACACATTTCCTTCTTTATCAATTACAAGCTACTTCTCTTTCACCAAAGTGTAATACAGCAAAGATGGGGAAAGTTTCCGTTTCCAATAAAGCTAAGCATGGATTTATAAAATGACTAAATACTGGTCCCTTGGTTTTTGAGAATCAGTGTTTAGGAAGGAACACTTGTGGAACTCTTTTATGAGGTTATTATGGGCAAGGAAAATTGAGCTACCCTTCTTTCCATTCCAGGAGGATAGGGCTGCTTGTTTCCAGTTATTTCACATTGCTTTAACACTGCTAGCAATGGACAAGTAACTAAACAATAGATACAACCTAACCGTCTTTAAAATGTGTCAGTGTTTTACAGGGATAGCTGAGTTACATATAATTAAATAGTTTTGAGACTGTGATACTCCTTAACCTGTTTGCTTAACGTTACTCAAACATGGACAACTGTCTTCAGTGTTCATTTGCACTGCCCAGCCTTTTAAGAGAAATACAACACCAATATATTTATATTCTAAAAAGTCTGGTTTTCTTCCATCAGCTGCATACAAATGCAGAAATTAAATTGCAGTAAAGAGCCTGGAGGTCAAACAGAAAAACTATGTTACTATAAACTATATTGCACCAAAATATATTTGGTGCAACTTAACTGTCAAAAAATTTTGGTAAAATATACTGACACATTGGGTCCCAGTATTAAATTAACATCGTCTATTTCCCTATTCACGCTTAAAGTAGCTTCTTTGGTCGGATGAGTTTCCAGTGGCAGATTTCCGAATGATGACACTGTAGACAGTTGTGGCCTCTGTGGCAGTGCAGCGCTGAGCAGGAGAAGGACATGAAACTGGAAATCTGCTGTAAGCAGAGTGTAGATTTTGTGTGAGAAGACTGAGGTAATAGTTTCAGCAGATGTGGGTAACAATCGCACACGCTTCACAAGAAAACTTGGAATAAACAAGGGTTTCGCCCTTAGAGCTGCTATTTTATGGGACTTCCCAAAATGCCCAGAAAATAAAGTGCTTTTGTGATGCTTTAAGGTAAAACCCACAGGAGTGCATTGCTCTGTTTTTGATTGGTGAATTGAGATTTTCGGCTCAGTTTTGGTCAATTCAATGAGAATCCTACTTAAATTATCAATCAGCTTATCTAAGTTGAAAAGAGTCAGTGTTCTAGAGGAATCCTGTATTCAGTACTGCTTCGTTATATCTGAATGTGCAGGTAATTACAGTATTAATCACACTTGTAGCTTAATTGTGCCTCGTTTTGTTCATACCTACTACCGGCGTAACTTATTTAAAAGAGCCATTAATGATCTTGCATGTTGAGGAAATGATCATCTTCTTCTTTCAGGTTTTCTTGTTATTATCTTATTAATAAGAATAATCTATCAATTCACTTTAGTAAAAAATTATAATCAAAGCTTTGAATCGTAAATCTTAGCTGCAGTCAATTTCGTATACAGCATTTCTTGGCTAAAAGATATTCAGAAGGTTTCCTGTAATTTAATTGCCATGTAGCTCAATAATTTGATGTCAGTGATGCATAATGTATTTGTATCGTTAATCTTGCAATGCTTCTAAGTCTTGTCTAGAAAATGCATGTATTATACCAAAAATCTGGTTATATGGCGAGCATAACCCTTCCTCAAGACTTAGTAGACTTTTATTTTATGTTAAATAGATCAGCCAAAAGCTAATCTAAAATTTTTGCTGCGTGTATAGAATCAGCACCAGCTCAAGGAAGAAAATGGGTCCAAAAAGAACACAGACAGCAGCTCATTTAAGCGCTTAGCTAGCGAGCTACCTTGCGTCAAGATTGGCCTCTTTGCACTTCTCTCTGTTTACCTGCCAGTTATTCCTGCGTCCTACTTGGGTTCCTCCTGTGACAAGGACATGGAGGAACATTTTGTCTCCTCCTCCATTCCTCAGTGACCTTTCCCTCTCTTGTCTTGCTCTATTTATAGCCGCTGCTGTAGATGTCATCCGAGCAGGACCATTTCTGCTATTACCTTCATGTACGAGGCTAGATACAAAAATAATTAGTAATCGTATCCATGTTCTGTCCTACTAGTTTTTTGCCTGCTCTGACGGCCACGTTAGAACTCAGAAATCAGGACGTTTCACTGTGCACACTGCGTGTGTCCTTACCGGATTATAATTGCGAATGCACATGTCGCTGTATAAAACCAGGTAAAATATTTTATGTGTTTGTGGAGTGAACTTGCGATTAGACTGGTCATTAATATTTTATGTCCCTGACTCAGCCGTCTGGAAACAGAAGTGCTCCTTCTATAAATAAGAAACTAAGTTTAGAAAAGTGTAACATCCTTTGGAGTTCAGTAGATATCTAGAAGTGTATCCTTTTTATGTATTTGCACTTAGGCCTCGATCCGTTCCCCCTTGTCTGCAGATGAAGCTTCCTGTGCTGCTACTGGGCAGATCAGCTGACTTACGGCCGGGGGAGTTCGTGGTGGCCGTTGGCAGCCCCTTCTCCTTGCAGAACACCGTCACCACAGGAATCGTTAGCACAACCCAGCGAGGGGGCAAGGAGCTGGGCCTTCGCAACTCTGACATGGATTATATCCAGACAGATGCCATCATCAACGTGAGTTCAGTCTTGCGTCATAATACCATAATCTGCTTAATAACACTTAGCGGTCAGTAGGCAGCACTTCCTAAACTGAACAAAAGAGACAAGTAAAGGGACTTTCTTCTCCATTCCTGTGCTGCTTGGGATAGGCTCCCGATCCCATGCGGATGGATGGATGGCTGGATGGCTGGATGGCTGGATGGATGGATGGATGGATAGATGGATGGATGGATGGATGGATGGATGGAATTTTTGGTTTATTAATTTGTTTAAAACAAGTGGTATAGATTTGACTCAACACCCCCTTCTAGATGCTACTTTTGTATGACTCAATCAAGATGGCTGGAAAAATGGAACTGATGTCATTAAGTGTTGCAAAGGTTGTAATTTATTTATATTCTTCACCAACTATATAATAATAAACTCAACGAACAACACACAAGTTAAAGTTAAAACAACTGGCATCAATCATGCCTGTGTAGTTACATATACGTCATGTGTAGAGCTATTACACATTTTCATGCAGTAATATGAAGTTGTGTCTAATTGAGTTTGTGCCCAGTTATAGTTTAGTTTTCCATTTTTTAACTTTTTAAAGTTTCTGCCTGTGGCTGAAACATTGGCAGTCGTAAAACAAAACAACAAGAGACCTTTTTTTTTTTTTTGATGTTTTCCACACACACTGACAGATTTTGCAACCAGCACTGCTGTAAATTGCTCCTGTATTTCAGTAGCATAATAGTAAATGAAGGTAAAATCTTTCTGCCATGGGTAATAAAGCAGCAATCTTTCTCTCACAACAAGCAATCGAATATGTTCAGTAAATTAAAAGGACAAAAATGTCTCAGAAAGACGTAGCAGAATATACCCTGTTAAACTTTTTTTTTATGAATATATTTTTTTGCTTTGTGTCTAAACGTATGAATGTATGTTTTTATTTGTTAGTACGGGAATTCCGGAGGCCCACTGGTGAATCTGGTAAGGTGGATTTCCCTCTTTCATATACCCTATTACACATAAATCTTTTGTTTATTATGCGGATGCCCCTGTTAATTAGAGGAACTGGCTCATTAAACCACACCCACCGCAGGCGTCCCACCGTTTCCGCAAATGCTAGCGGCTTCTTGACCACCTGAATGATGTTCAGTGTTCCAGAACTGTGTTACCGCACTATTCAGAAGCTTTACCTTTGCAACAGGATACCAACATCATACGATATTTTTATGGTATTTCCTGATAAAATTTGCCAAGTGGGTGGCTGGGGGGGGAGTGGTGGTGGAAGATTTGGGCTATTTTTCAAAACAGAAATACCATATCGCCCGAGCTGAACAAGCTTGCAGAAAGGGGCCCGATCATCCGTTATCAATACCCACCCTGAATGTCAGTAGCAATCTTCATTTCAACATCTAATGAGAAGCTTTCCCAGAAGAGTAGAGGCTATTACAGCAACAATGAGCCAACCAGCTTCATTTTAATATCCTTAGTCATGGAAGGAGATGTTGGTCCAGCTGGTGTCCACGTACGTTTGGCCATACAGTGTGCTTCACACAGTGGTAATGATTTCAGCGAGCAGAGCTCTGACGGGATTTATTCTTGCAGGATGGCGAGGTGATTGGAATCAACACCCTGAAGGTCACGGCAGGCATCTCATTCGCCATCCCCTCTGACAAAATACGGCAGTTCCTGGCCGAGTCATACGGCAGGCAGGCCAAAGGTACCGTGTGATGGTCCATCATGCTAATAGATCCACCCACCAAGCTTCATTTCACTTAGCAGATCCCTCCTTATAGTTAAAGGTCAGCAAGCTGACTCCGATGCCGTTTGTGTTTTCAGTGAAAACAGCATTAAAGAAAAAATACATCGGAGTAAAGATGATGACACTCACAGCAGCGTAAGTATTTTTGCAATTCTTGAAAAAAAAAAAGCTTGATAACACTACTTAAAGCCATGTCTTTAGTAATTTATAAACACATTCTTAACAAATAATAAATCGTTCATAAAGTATTATAAATTTGGCTAAAATATTTATGATTATATATATATTCTTTTTGAATGCTTTATGAAGCTCTCATCTATAGTGCAGTGTAGATGAGAGCTTCATAAGGTAGTCATAATGCATCATAGGCATGGCTGTAATGTGTTATGCCTTTATATGAATATTTATAGCCATGTTTATAATGCTTCATGAATGCATTATTATATATATATAATGTATATATAATGTGTTTATAAATTACTACAAACATGGCCTTAAGTCTTACCAAAATGTTTTAAAGCATCATGTGCTTTTGGCTTGAAGCGTTTATACTCCTCTGTAGACTTGCTGTGGAGCTGAAGGCTCGGCAGAAAGATTTCCCTGATGTCACCTCTGGAGCGTACATCATCGAGGTCATCCCAAAGACCCCCGCTGCAGTGTAAGTTAATTTCTGTGATACCTGCTGGTATACAGAACACCGGATTTCAGATTATACCAGTTGCATTTTGTCTTACTGGTATGACTGAAGAATGGGGTCTGAATGGATGGGGATAGCAGCCGAAGCCCCCCCCCCCAGAAAAGTGTGGCAAAGAAACACTGTGTATCTTTGCTGCAGCATTCCTTAACCTGCGGTCTGCTGAGGCATCAGTTTCCAACTTTATGAAAACAGTGACTCGTCTCTAATATTCTGGCTGGTGACCCAGACCTGCTCTATTTCTGGCTGACTGAAATATCCTATGGTTTGCCT
The DNA here is from genome assembly GCA_026781145.1 of Hippopotamyrus pictus. Lineage (NCBI taxonomy): Eukaryota > Metazoa > Chordata > Actinopteri > Osteoglossiformes > Mormyridae > Hippopotamyrus > Hippopotamyrus pictus. Next base: position 9,422,259 of record JAODLC010000065.1, on the reverse strand, counting down.
TTAAAATACTTTTACTGACCAGAAAGCTCAAAATATTGATGGTGGCTGCTAATGAGAACTGAGCTAGCGTGGACGTAGCTGATAATTCCATGACTGGCACTGCTTGCCGGCTAAGAGAATTAACCCATTAATCTGAGTCTGTAAAAGAAGTAACTGAAAAAAAAATCGTCATTGTAGCAGAACTAAGTCTACTCAGTGAGATTGCTGTAAGCGCCATTGATACATCTCATTTTCTGTTGTGTTAATTGCGTACTGGCTGGTCCACATTTTGCCCAGCAGCTGAAAGTTCAACCTTAGCTGTGGTTTCCATGCAGACGTTCAGTCTCTCCCTTTTTTCCTGTCTCAGGGGCGGCCTGAAGGAGCATGACGTCATCATCAGCATCAACGGGCAGCGTATCTCTACCACCGGAGATGTCAGCAGCGCGATCAAGCGGGACAGCACCCTGCGGTTGGTGGTGCGCCGTGGCAACGAGGACGCCATCCTCACCATCATTCCAGAGGAGATTGACCCTTGACCACATCCCCCCATCCTCTGGAGCCAACTCTCTGTACATCCCTGCAGACCATTGTGGGTGTGGTTTTGAAGTGCAACCACATTAAGAATCTGTAATCAATTGACTCTTCCCTGTGCCAGCAGCTAAGCTGGAAACTCACCCCGTGCTTGGCAAACTGCAGAACACTGTCCAATCTATGCTACTAGAGGTACGACTGCTCTCCAGTTAGCCTACGAGTGTTCCGTGTATTATTTTTCTTTTTTATTGTTTTTGTACTGTACTTATGCCACTGTTCGAAACGTCCATGTTTGGGGAATTTTAATTCCCTTTTAAATTTTATATTTTATGTATTTTCCGTGAACAACATGTATGAGGGGCAAGAATAATTTCCATGTAGTCCAACTGTTGGTGGAGATTGGATATTAATGTATTGGACTTTCATGTTCAGAAAATATGGAACAAGTTAGTCTGTTTTGCTTTATTGCCATCATGAGGGTTAGGGGCTGAGATTTTACCCAGAGTGCATTTCTTCACCAGTGGCTTTTGTGGTGTGTGGACAGCAACTCACAGGAAGAAAGGGGAGGTTGTAAACTTTCAGCTCATAAAAGTCGGAATTCCTCCAACAATGCTGTTGTTCTTGCATATCCTGTATCTTCTCATTTCTGGATACATATTTACTTATTTTGTATGCCTAAAAAGCAGTATACAGTAGATTTTTACTGAATATAGTAAAACAACTGCCTGTCAAGGGCAGTGGTAGATATTCAGGTGTTATTAAAGATATCAGTTTGAACAGCTACACTCTGCACTATTCCATTGTTTGTATATAATGTTTGGTAGCTGATATTTTAATTTTTTAGTAAGTACTGTTCAGTTGGTCCCCAGTATGGAGTATGTGCTCATAAACATAAGGAAAACCTGGAAGGTGGTGCCCTCTAATGGCCTTTACTGTTGTTACAGTCGAACACCAGTAATAATCTTACTATATTAAACTACATCATTTTACTTTACTACCCTGAATGTAATCTTTATCCATCACTGTAATTCTTGTGTTGGAGCATAATTTGAGAATATTGTTGCACAAAATGTTTTGGGTTGACTTAATTATGAAGAATCAGAGATTATAAACATTGGAAACGTGTGAATCTTTCACCACAGTCATAGTTTCAGATGTTATTGGAAGACTTCTCCCTCAGAGTCTCTGTCAGAACTGTCAGTAATAGTTTGCAATGAAATAAATCCCTTTATTATTATTATTATTATTATTATTATTATTATTATTAATAATAATAATAAGTCCTGTCTGAGTGTTGTAAACGAACCCTTGTTGTGTATGTAATTGAAATTAATAAATTGTATTTTGACGTTTTCTTTTAAGCTGGCAAAGAAGTGCCTTTTTGCACAACTTAGAACCATGATGAATTGCATTAATGAAGCTTTACCCTTAGCTGTTTAACTGATTCACTGGAATGACCCAAGGAATCAATTTGCATCACTATTTTGCAAGTAAGTATAAAAGTCTTAATGATCTTAGAAAAACACAGAGTAGTAATTTTACTAATACTGTAATGGTATGTATTTAGAACTCAAATTTAATGTCCTATGGAAATATTTCCATAGATGATTATAAGGAATTTTCTATATTTATAAAATCTTGCTATGGTTTGTATGCTATGGGAGTCTGGGTGGGGGCTCTATCACTGGAGGGTGCATTGTTTTTGTTTTATTCCACCTGTTGCTCATACTTAGTGTCCTTTACATATTATTTTCCCCTTCATGCTTGTACTGAAAGGTTTTTGTTTCTGCTCTGCCATCTCCTTGAATTAACTATTTTTGATATCCTTTATAATGCTTTGTTTTTCTCTGTATCTCTCGCCTATTAATCTGAAAAGCGATGGATGTAGCACTGCTTCATTTGCTAGGTTTCCCCACATTGTGATAATCCACCCATCACCACTTAATCCCAACCGGGGGGACCAGAACCTAGCCTATCCTGGGAACAACAGGCACAGGCCAGAACCAACACACTCACGGGGCCAACTTACATTCGCCAATTAATCTACCGCTCACACTTCTGGACTGTGGGAGGAAACCGGAGCCCCCAACGGACACCCACATGAAGGTCCTTCACCCAACCCAGGGACCGAACCCAGGGCCTTCTTGCTGTGAGGCAGCACCACTAACCACTGCACCACCCCATTGTGATAATGAACCCCTCAAATCAGATACCATATAATTTAAAGACACACAATAGCATAGTGGTGGGTGATACAGGCAATATTTTATCTTTACAGTGGTTACTGTTTGCACATGCAAATCTGGGTTCTCCATGATATGGCTCATTCGTATCAATTCTCGCTTATTTGTATTAGTGATTCGAAGTTCAGTTGAATTTCCAGAATGGATTCTATCAACAAATAATGAATCAAAAATCTGATTCTAAAAATCATTTGGGTGAGGGGCACTACATATTGCTGCACTCTCTTTGATTACTTGTATTGAAACCGTTATTTTGACATTGTGGGGACCATTTTTTCAGTCCCCACAAGGGTAAACTCAATTTTATTAAAAAAAAAAAAAAAAAACTGACTACAATCAAAAAAACTGAAAATATCAAACAGTTTGTACTTTATTTGACGGCTTATGGTTAAGGTCGGGGCTGGGTTAGGATTGTCATAGCTAGGATGGCCATTTTGCCCATAGAAATGAATGGAAGACCCCCACAAAGTACAAACCTGTGTGTGTGTGTGTGTGTGTGTGTGTGTGTGTGTGTGTGTGTGTGTTCTGTGCTGGATGGAATCCTGTCTAGGATGTATCCTTACCTTATACCTGGTGCCTAATTTGTGCTGAATCCTGCCAGAACACATTCTGGACTTCACTGTTTTTCACTGTGGCTTTTTTTGGCACCTTTTTCCAAAAATCCAACAGCTCTCTGGTTAAAAAAACGAAAACAATAGCAATAAATTAAAAATACAATAAGTTTATATTTTAATTTACAGACCAATTTTTGTGAAATTTCACCTTTATTACTTAGTTACTTACTTAGATTAGCTCTGGGGCACCATGTGTGATTGACCCTTTGCTGTGACCCCAAGCTTGCTCTCGCCTCCATGTGTAAGCAAGATGGGACAGACAAAAAGAAAATATACCCACAGGGATCAGTAAAGTATTCTTATTTTGATAAGCAACTGGAGAATCTACGTGGGTTTTGAAGTAATACGTACTGAGTGCAGAGGCGGTAATTTACTCTTATCATTTAGGCTGATATGGAAAATCCTGTTTGCAAAACCTGTATCAGCAATGCTGTTCAAACAAAAAAAGAAAAATATCCAGTCCTGCGATCATAAAGTAATAGCGCATTGAAGCATATCTGCACTTCACCATGTGCATTTATGTATATGTATTATATCAAGAAAAATGGGAGAAAGTCCCAGCCAGGGTAAGCCCAGTCTTCAACTTCCTGGAATAGGCTTCAGGTTCATCACAGCCCTGTAAAGAATAAGTGGGTATGGAAGCTGGAGGAGTCACATTACACACCCCAACAAGCTTTACATGTGTTTTACAGTAAATAACTACCATTACATGTTGTTTTTTTTTTATTATTATAATTTATTTCTTGTACAAATTATTGAAATACGGTCTATGAGTTTGTGATGAAGTCAAGCATTTTATCACTTACCGCAATAATGAAATTTCTGGGATGTGGGGCTGTAAAGATTGTGTTTATCTGTGTTTACACTGGGCATGTGTAGGACGTCGAGAGAGAAAGGGAACACCTCAATGAGGAAGCAGAGTCCTGAACCATGAGAATGCAGATGGTTCATGACATATGATACCAGCTAACAATAAATTTTCTGGTCTATGAAATTGCTTTACAATGTCCCTAACGTTGCATTCAAGTATATATCAAACTTTTTTTTCCTGAAAATTTACAACAGGCTAACCAAACCGTGTGATTTCTACAGGTGCTGATGATTTATGCCGACCTACCTGCAAACTCACACAGTTTATTACTCCCTCAAACGAACATGCGGAAAAAATATTAGGTGCATCAGGTATATAAGCGATCATTCATGGTCATTTGGGACAGACGTGGGTAGGGGAACCATGGGGTTTCACACCATTTCATTCCTCCTAAGCCTTTTGCTGGCCATCAGTGACACTCATGGTATGTACATCTACTACATGTATTTACTGTAATCTGCTGATTTTTTATTATCCAAGTATGATAACCAATATGCACCAGCAAGGATAACAATGACATATATATTTATGTTTTATGTCTTTTTGTGTGTGTTAATGATGTTTTATATGAATTATGCAGAAGGATGACTGTAAACTGACACTCTATATCTATTTCAGGATTGCCCTGGATAACAGGTTAGTGATACCAAAGTTGATTTACATGGATTATTGACATTTTAAATGTATTAACATACAATGGTACTTTAGATGTCTGAATATAATTAATTCAAACTGGAATGTGACTCAACATGCTACTGGCATTCCTTTCAGTTGAAAAGACAGAAAATTCTAATTTCTTTACAGTTCAAAGGTTATGAGTGATTTTGAAACAGTCCATTTGAACCAGTACAACGCTTGACAAATTTTCACCCAACTCTTCTAAACCTAAGAAACGTTAATGAATGAACAGCCACTGTAAACCATCAAATTTCCATTTAGCAGTTTTGCTAAAGTACGTAAATATCACCAACAGGCTCTACTTTCTTAATTATTTTCCCACCATGTCCAATTCATCCAAACCCATCAATATTGTCATTAAAACATTCTGATGTGCATAATGCATTATAAAATGTTTGTAAATTCTTTGCTAGACTCTTCTGCCCCTAGCCCTCCCACTGACTCCTGCATGTACAGTTGTGGTTACTCCTACTCAAGCTGCTCCTGCAGATATGACTGCCAGTACAATTATAACTGTTGCCCTGACTACAGAGGTAAGCAGTGTGTCCTGCTGAGTACACTTTAAAGTCCTGCTTTTACCTCACTGATCTTCTGCAGGCCTACCCCCCCTCCCGCTCCCTCTGGTCCTCATCAGCAGGTCTTCTTTCTATGCCAGACATGGGTTCTAGAGCCTTTTCCCACACTGCCACCCTGGAACTCTCCCCCCCTCAGGCCAGTGAAATGGACAGTATAACACAATTTAAAAGTGCAGTGAAACCCCACCTTTTTCAGGCTGGCATGTTCACTTTGAGTCCATCTGCTTGAAAGCTCCAGACTTTTTACTTTGTAATGTCTGATTGCATTGATGCTGTCATGCTGTTCTTTTTATTCCTTTTGAGGTGATCTTGCATGTCTCGAAAGGCACCTTTAAAATAAAACATGTTACTGTCATCATCATCATCGTCATTATTGAGCAGCTGTCAGCATCACGGTTTCTAACTACCATGGTTGACTTCTTCATGGTATCTAGAGAGGCTAATGTCTGTAGCTATGTCTGCTTTGCTTTAACTTTGGATGACTAGTTCTAGCAAGACTGATTACCGCTGTGTTGTCAAAAAAGTGGAAGTAGCCTGACGTCATTATCTTCAAACAGGTAGCTGTGGAGTCTTTTCAAATGTAATGTATCTAATACAGGGAGAATGATTAGCATTGTGAGATTTTTTTGAAGGCTAATTGGAAAGTTAGATGGAAGAATGGATTGCATTGTCCCCTGAAATAATGATCTCTTATAGTACTAGGGTAAAAACTGTAAGATAATGCAAATGACAATAATTTATTTAAATTTTATATTCCTTAATAAACCTTAGTGGCAACCTATATGCAACCTATATACACTTAATTTACATATTGTAACAGAGTTTACAATCATATTATATCTTTTCTGCTGCCTCTGCACATTACATTTGTTTGTTTGTTTATATGTTTGTTTAGTTATTTATTTTTCCGATTCGACCACCATTGCCAGTTTCAGTTAAAGGAGGTTAATTTATGGGAACCACATGGTAATTGTTCTTTCTTTCTTTTTTTTTTTTTTACAGAATACTGTGATCCGGTAACGAGTACCATACCAGGTATTTCACCATTTCTAAAACTGTCACTCATTTTTTAATTCCTAGGAATATCAAAGA